>JAQIWI010000301.1:0-40805 GCA_034698825.1 Deuterosminthurus bicinctus | reverse complement strand
CAATAAATGGGCTCATACATAACAACAGAGCGAACATGGCAAGGGCCATCCACACATCCACACATACACACATACACTCACACACATACACACAAATACGCACACTCTCAAACACGCGCCGTCACACACACACACACAAACGAAAAAGATCGGAGCACACGCGAAGGCAATTTTTCTTTTGGTCAAACCACCAAGAAACATGCAAGAGAAAGTAGTACTTCTTAACAGCATCCTCTCTATTCTGTTAACACAGCAACAAGAAGAAGACTGGGCGTCCGAATTTGTAACGAAGGAGGAAAACTACTACGACAACACCATTATTGTGTCTCCATTTCCATGATTATTATCATTTCAGCTGTGTCTTATGTCCACATGTACCGTGCGTGCAGAGAAAAGTCAGGGATTATTTTAATTTTTTCCCCTCATTCTCTTGTTCACCCCTATAAAATCCTCCCATCCAGTTCCACCAACCACTGTTTATACTAGCCATGTACTACTAATAATGGAGCAATGGCCTGCGATGCTACACGCCAACATTCACACATCACACAGTTCTTTCCCTTCAAACTCCTCTTGTACATCTATAGCTTCCATTTTTAATGCACTTTATTTCACGGAATTATTAAAAGCATGCACACAGAATGTACAAACAAGCCGTCGCATAATATTAATGGCGAACCCAGTCAGTGAAAGGTTGAAGAAGGTGAGAATACTACTCAGGAATAATTTAGTTGATGTGGCCATGGTTTATAGGAAGAAAAATGGGCTGAAATTTCTCCGCTAACTGCATAAGCAGGTCCCTCATAGTATGCAACAAAACCCTTGTTATTTTCTCCTATATTCTATAACTCAAGCTCATTTATAAAGATTGCATGTGGACTGCATGCGCGCGAACTAACTACCATTGCTCTATTTCCTCTAAACCTTGGCATGATTTATCACAAGTGCTCCTCGCTTTGGTCATTATTGCCAGCATAGTTATTGCAGCGGCAAGTACTAAGGATTGGAATCAAGTTTTCGGAAAATTATGAACCATTTGCGTGTAGAGGAATTTATCACCATCTCTATCAAACTGAATGTTCAACATGGTTGTACCGTCACATGTGAGGTGTGTGCGGAGCAAACATTTTAGAGAGAGAGAGTATAATTATGGGAAGGAGCGAAAAAAATATTAAATGAGTATTTTCGCAGTCAAATCCATTTTTCTGGCCCACTTATAAAATTGCCCTGCTCCCATGAAGCAGGTAGTCAAGATTAGCATTAACAGATGGGAGCAAAAAAGTATTTAGTGACACTTATGGAGAGCGATAAAAAATTTATTAGGGCCCACTTAATTCATGAAACGTCATCAAACTTTTTCACCAGTGGAGCAGAGGAGTACTTCTATACTTCGGTGAGCGTGAGAAGCGAGAGTACGAGAGAGGAAAAGAAAAAAAACTGATGGCAGAAATTTGTGAGAGCAGTTAATCTTGAATGCGTGATTTCATTATTCTTAGTGGTCTTTTACGAGTGTGAGCATAATGAGATTCCGGCACACACAGTTGGGCTCATCACTACAATTCATGCAGCGATAGAAACCAACTATAAGGGCACGAACAGCAATGAAGACTGCCTTCCCCTTATGAGCTATTTGCAAAAGCAAAATCATTGTTTGAACCTCCGGTAGCTTCACGCATCTAAATCTACTATAGTTGTATTTGCATGCACAAACGGGAGATTTTTTAGGTCTTGGTGTTTCTTTCCTTCCGCCCGCCAAATTGAAAGACACAGGCGTACCAGCATAATAAGCTTGATAATGAAGTGCCAAATGCAGAACATACCGAGCCAATAAGTGTTAGGCTTTTTACACGGAGCACGTGTTGATTGAACTTTCACTCTCATCAACCGGTTGATGCCTCTACAGGCTCTCTCACAGTATATTATTACCATGGGAAATTTACGGGAATGCTGAAGCGGGAAGTTAATCCAATACTTGTATGGAAAAATCGTGTCGTAGCACATCTGCAGTAGTCATTGCTTCCTCTTCTCTTCATTTCACACGAGCACACGCCCACACTGTACATACCATCTCCTTCTTTTTACCCTCTCTCAGTGATTTGCATAGACGTGGTTCCAAGCTAATGAAATTTTCTTGTCTTTTCCACAATTCTCAAAAGTCAGATGTGCCTGTCCAATTCCTGCACCACTTTGGAATAGAGATTTTTTCCCCTGCCAAACTAAATTGCACTCCTCGCTCTCCCTGTTCATCGTTACCAAACACCATCATTTCATCCAAAGCTGGGCTCTCGTAGGAATAAGCTTCCATAACCTGGCCTCCGTTTGCTTACCCAATCGCTATATTCAAATTTAAATGCATTTTTGCCATTAAATTAAAACATCCTCTCATACTCAGTTTCCGTGGAGCAGTTATTTGACCTTGAACAAACTCTTGAATGTGTGCTGTTTTCATTGCAAGCTCTTGCTCCATGTAATTCAATGAATGCTCCTAACAGTAGAGAATCTCTTATGAGTAAAATACGGGCCACCTGTTCAAACAATTTTAGCTCCAAATGGCGCTTGTACTTTTATTTTTATTATGCTAAAAACTGACGAAAATCATTTAAGAACTTTACCCTAATGAATAATAATTACATCTCAAAATACATAAATCCAAAGTTGTAATGAAACTGGATAAAATGAACCAGTTGAAAAACTTGAGCCTTCCAGTTTCCCACGGAGAAGGGCTACAAAAAGCACTGGAGTAACTTGAATATAGGTGAGAGTAAATGCGACAATTTGTCATAAACAATTTTCACTGGAAACACAAAAGTAAGTAAGTAAAGTAATAGAATATGCACTTTCTAGCTCTCACTCTCTCTCTGCGCTTTTCATGGAGACTGTTTGTAGAATGAAAAAAATGCTTTCTCATCTCAAGACGACAGCCCTCCGTTTCAAGCACTCACTCTCATTCTCTGTCTCTCCCTCAATGGTTCACATCAATAATAAGCCTCATCTCATGCTAAATACATACAAGCCTTAGAAGCTTTTTTCAAGATGTGGCCTGAAAAAAACTAACAGGAATGTTGGAACTAGATGCTAGACGTTTCTTCAATGATATAACCCCTCAGTTTCTGTGTACATTGAATAATATTTCCAAGCAACCCATTCTTCCTTCTCTGAGGCTCCGTAAAAGGAAATCTCTTTTGGCTTGCTTGTCTTCTTACAACGTTAGGGCCGGATGAGAGGGAAAGTGCAGGGTTGTTGCCTCAGGCAAATTGCACCGATGTAATGTGAATGTGTGTGTGTGTGTGTATGTGCATGACAAAAAACAAATTTTATCAGTCAGGCTTTAAAAAACCACCATCCGCCAGGCAGACTGCGACTACATAGTTGAGCAACAGTGTAGCAAGTGGTGGTGAAAGCGGGAGAGGAAAGCCCATGTAAATAACCGTTTGAGACCGGATCAATCTTTCCCTTGTCTACTCTCCTCTCCTTTTACACTGCCAGGCGGGGTGGCTTCTGACCTTAAAAGGGAAGCAAAAGGAAGGATGGATGAAATAAAACCAGATGTGCAACCGCTGCTGGCTCACAAAACTCAGTCTAGCGTGAACTCAAAGGTTCGGGTCACTTATATATTTCCTTCAAAAGTAAAGTAGTGCGTCCGAGCGCACTGGCTGCCATCCTTGTTTTCCTTAGCTCTCGCTCATGCACACTCAAGGACCTCGTCAGTCACTCACTCTTTCGCAAGAGTGTAGGATCCTTTAAAATTGCGTCCCCGTCCCAAATCATTATTCCACTCTTTTGTCCGTCACTTTAACCAGCAGCCTGATTTGTGGTTATGAAGCTTTGGCTGTAAGGTGTACTCTTGCGATGGTAATAAGTAGCAGGAAGCAAGAGTGATCTCACCTCAAAGGTTTTCCATTTCTCTTTTTCTTTCACTCTCACTCTTTCGCCTTGTCCTGTCTTCTCATATCCTACTTCACGCCGCCTTTCATATATTGGCTGAATCGAGAGTGTGATGAATCGAAAGGATATCAAAAGTCCGGTCTGCTTTTGTCAAGCCGGAATTTTTAAGCACCACCAAGTAGGGATCTCAATAGCGGACGTAACGACTAGTTGAAAAAAGAAGAACCATTTGAGAAAATGCTTTGTATTTTCACTCACCAAGCAAATTAGTGTGGTAAAGGAAGCCCGTTGTTCGTGTCTACGTGTCCCTCACCATCTTCCACAGTCCTGGAGGTCTGCTTCAGACGGAAATCAATAAGATTTAAGGACCATAGTTTCCATCCCTAAACTTTTATCCCAGTCCCCCATTATTGACAACAGGTGCCAGGTATAGAGACTAAGAGTTAAATGGAGGCAGTCGTCAGTCTCACTGAAAATCACAAACCGAAAGACAGGCACAATGGCTGAAGGGATGTCCAATTTGAACACAGCCGGCTTTTATGTACACTACATTGCCACAATCCAAACCACCTTTTGGCCTAACCACACCACTTGTGCCCAAAGAAGCTGCCACATTGATTAGTTTGATTTGGCTGAAAAAACGGAGGCTGTTCCCAATCAAAATGGCAGTCGCTACGATTACTACACTTATAGAGATCTACCGGCTACATCTTTCAATGCTTTGTCAATATGATTCCCCAACTTTCTTGCCTCGTGGAGAAGCTCTGCTCTGAATAATTTATTCCCTTGTGAGACGGTAACTGTGACCTATAAAGTCCACGCAGAGAAAATACATGTGAGTGGTCTCAATAATGTTTACCGCTACCCTTCCCCTCCCGTCAAGTGTCATGGAAAGCTGAGCACTACAGTTCAAAGGAACAAAAGGAACCCTTTACCTTGAGCTGTAGTCAAAAAACTTTGCAATAACTACAAGGAGTCTTTCTTAGACATCTGTCCAGAAGACTTGTGGGGCAGAGTTATCGTCGTCATAGTCGAATATTTTCGTGCAACAGTATGACAATATATTCAATCAATAAAGTCAACCCTCACCTTACAGTGAGTATAAGACAAAAAACCATCCATTACGCTCTCCCATTATTGTCACATAGAACGGACAAATTGAGCTTCTGAAACATGAGATACTCACGGATAGAATAGACACAGAGAGACCAAGAGCTTCCTTGAGATTCTTTTTTCGGGAATCTGGCTCCAGTTTTCACAGATTTACTTCACTGTATACTATGATTAGAAGTAAAGTTATAGCTATTCTTTCTGGCAACAGGCACAGAACTGCGATGCTATCGTAGGAACAATAGGCAGTTTGCGCGATACGACGTAGAAATACGTCATCGAAAACGTATTTTTAACATGGGTTGCCATAGGAATACGCGTGTTACGTTTGTCTTACGCTGATTTTAGTGATTTTCTCAAACTGGCTAATAATGCTACTCTCGTACAGAGATCTCCATCACTATACAAGTACAGTTGAAATGGATTCGTCTTGCTCGACAGAATAAAGCAGTGACAATTGACATAAAAAATATCGCCCAAGTTTGGGGATAGAATAGTCACGTACTGAAGGCCGTCCCCTTCTCTTTCTCAACTACACTGTAAAAAATAAATGCCGACACAAACAACCACCGGAATAGACCACCCCCTAAAGCTACCACAACTAAGGAAAATTTCCATGACAAGAAGAAACCTTGTTTCTCCCGTTTTTTAAATCTGCACGAAACTGTCAAAAAACCATAAAGAAGCAATGATCTACAATGGCCAACATTTGACAGACACACTTGTGACCCCCGAAAGGCACAAAGTCAGATCCTTCGCTTGAGATTGATATTGCTCAAAGAACTAATTTTCACTCATGGGGAGCGCTACAGAGGTCCACAGAAGACCTCAAAACCCCACTTACTCCAGCAGCATGATCACAGTAGTCGCCGTATTATAAATACGCGACTATAAATGAAGAAAAACCAGGGGCAATGTCAGTTCTGAAAGGTTAAAGTCACCGTTGAATAGCATAAAGTTGGTGACTCGCGAAGGAGTGCTCATTTGAGCCTACTCCTTTCTCATTCTTGCTGTAAGTCACTCGCTCATTTACTCATTGCGATAGATAATTTGAGACGACGAGGAGTTGATTCAACTTACTAACTTTGTTTCTCTGCAGCTAGGATGTAGACGAGGATGTTGATTCATGGGGAAAGTTTCAGTGGCCCAATTGGCGATCACAAGAGTTATGGAGGCAAGGCAAGTGTAAACATTCAAAGTCTAATTATTATTCATGTGAGAAGTATAAAGTAAGAGAGAGGGAGAGAGAAAGAGCTTGATGAGGACGCAAGTTTTAATCGCAGTCCCAAGATCTTGCTAACCACTCAGTCACACACACACACACACACAGCCCATGAGGACGCCATATCCATGACCCTAACTTCAACATCCGAGGAATAAATGTCAAAGAACTTGGAGCTGGATCTTGAACCATTTAAAGCCCATGCATCCACATTCACAAGCTGCTGACAAACTTGAGGAAAATGTAGGAGGCGAAAGGGATCCAACGTGAGGTTTATATTAAAACTAAATTGCCACATGAATGTAATACCTTGTTCTTCATCTGTTCTGTCTCATCTTCCACGTATACTTCAAAGTTGCAAACCACAACAGTTGTTGTGGAACGTCTGTTCGCTCCATGTCTCACTCTAACTCACAACAAGTTGGCGAACCGAGTTCAATCTGTGCAACTTTGTAGCTCTTCGCACCACATGAATGCAAATGCGCTTCTCTCTTTATTCGCTTTCATGCAATTCACTCGTCGTTATTAATGCCGAGGCAGATCGATAGTTCAATATGGCAACAAAATCTTAGGAAAGCATGCAAGCAATCTTCAAATTTATCAACTATCGTTTAAGCAAGCAGAAAGATGCATCCTTATCAAAGGTTAAGGGGTTTTAAAGATTTGACCACCAAGGGCCAATAAAATAAAAAAAACAATTCTATGGATACGCACAAGCCAATCATTGATCAGAATTGAACGTATAGTTGGAGCAGTAGTAGTTGTCACGAACACTCGTCATAAGTACAGATTCGTCTCTAAAGGACAGATTACCATACACACGCCTCATAGCCTCCCATCACTTCCAATGTCGTAAGAAGCTGAAGACAAGAGCATGAGTGAATGAGTTTCGCTTGCACTCACATAAAAACTCACAGATACCTTTAAAGAACAGAATTTCCTCCTTGCATAACTTCTCTGGCTAGAGCTATGATGGATTATAATATTGCCAGCCACAACAACTCTTCCCTCATGCAAGCAAAGTTGATAATTTTCAAGAGTTATGAGCTGCAGACCGCCATGACAACACCCACTGAAGGGAAGCAACAACACGTAATATGCCCGTAAATCAACTTTATTTTCAACGCCCGCCCGCTCACTTCCCCAACACACTCCTTCATGCTTCTGTTAATGTTATAAATTCCCAACTTTTGGTCATCTACATCATCATCAGTATCACTTGTAAGTACTGCAGCGTTTGCCGTTCGGCAAGGACGACGATGAGTCTCGTGAGGGCGCCTGTATAATAATATATTTCGTGAAGCATATAGGCACACCAACGTCATTACTACCACCGGAACTGCCATAACTTGATACTCTCAATTAGATGAATGTCCCTATTCGCACACAGTAGTAGTATTTGACTTGGACCGGGGCCCTTGATTGTTCGCACAGACTATGTGCCATCAAGACAACCCATTCATAAGTCACGCTAAGCCCTTTGTAATATTTCCTCCCATATGACAAGAGTCATCCACTTAGAATAATTATTATGACACCCAGCGGTTGAGCTTTGCTATGGCTGCTATAGCCACCGCCTCCAAATACAAACGCTCCCTCACAATGCTCCTTCCGTCACCATAGTAAATCTGAACATGAGTAATTATTCATTTATAACGACGTCATGTTGAAAAAAAAAACCAGCACAATTTTCAAAACGACGTGTTCAATGGCGCTCATTTACCCACACACAAAAACGGCAGCCGCAGTTGCTCTAGATTATTTTCTTCCATCTCTCCTACTTGAATGAACAACTCGGAGGGATAAGTGGGAGGAAGAGAAAAAAACGGCACACATTCTTAACTACACTACAAAGATTTCCTCTGTGCTTGCTTCAACTTTGCTGCGTATGACATTATAAAAGATTTTAGTTGAGCAAAATCAAGAGAATCATAGTAGTCTCGTGTACAAAATGTCACGTCTCCATTCGTTCTCATAGATCAAGCGGGGGTGATTATAGCAATCTACAATGTCATACAAACTGGTGTCAAAAACAAGAGAGAAAAGTGCTTACATCACGAGACTTGAGTTGTAATAATGACACCAGTATGGACGTATACGCATATACGCATACTGTTTCATTAGCCAACTGGTTGAGTGATTGATGACGTAGAAATTATTGTAAAAATGAAAAAAGAGTAAGCTAATATTAGTCAACTCGTTTAGATGTGTGGATGAGAAATAATTAGGGTGAACTTCCGAGAAGTGCAACGACAAAACTGACGGTAGTATATACCTAGCTCAGTCCCGTATACCCATGTACATCTGGTTCAAGTGCACAAACGCATAGTTTGTAAAGTAGCAGAGGAGCTCTGTAGGAAACTAAACCAATTATCAGAATCTAAGGGAGGACTCATGAGTCCGCACTGTAGGAGGCTAAAAGAAATGATGCTGGTATGGGAGAAAAAAGAAAGTATTCCAGTCATCCTGAATGCGTGTTTGGATAGCATAAGGAGAATGGAAAGAAAGAAAGCCAACTCTTTCCTCCTCGTCCTACACAATTAATCGGCAAAGAACTCACGTTTCTTTTGCTCTCTGGCTCATTTAGACTATCCATATATCCCTTATACTTGCAGGCATCCACTCCAAGCAGCATATAGTTTGCCAGATTTTTTCCAAATAAAGGCCAACTTTTTCTCCTTGCACACACCCAAACACACACGTGCAAGTAAGTCTGACCCGTCGATGTAAGTTGCATACAAACGGGGAAAAAGTACAGAGAGAGGTCTGTCTACCCCGACTCACTCACCGCTCTGCATTTAAACTAAAGTCCTCATCTACAGTCAGTCCTTACTACGTGACGGATGTGTGAGGTTCACGTACACGTTGCCCTAATGATATTTAAATGACCGTCGTAGGATTGATGGGGGGTAACTGACCACAAAATCTGCCAATATACGCACGACAGCTAATGGTTTATTCAATGAAAACTGTACAAAATACTCTGGATTTCTTTTTGTTAATGCACACAAAATTTTCACGGTTCACATCAGCGGATGTTAGAAGGAGATTATTCCAACCAATAATACTCTATATATGGAATCATATCTAAATTGCATGCTAAGTTTCTGTATCGGATGTCGCTGATGACGGGGAATGTAACAGCTGAAAAGAGAGAAGGAAAAGGAATGGACGCGCGCGTTACTTTACTATACACACTACAAGCTCTTGCTCAGGGCATGGATGTGGGCTTGATGAGAAATTAGGAATACAACAAAGCTGGTCGATTTGCATAATTGAGCCTTGAAATTTCACTTTCAGCCCTTCTCTTGCCTGTAGAACTTTTACAGTATCATTATGTCTGCTAGTGGTGGGGGTAAATGCAACGTTACGTTACGTTACGTATGTATGTGGGGCACACAAGTGTAATCCAATTGGAGCTAGTCGGAAAACGTGCACATGTAAGGCTTTCCTCTCCATAGTCCTTTTTCTCTCTCTCTCTCTCTCTCTCTCTCTCTCTCTCTCTCTCGTACAGTATTCCCTTTCTATCCATCCTTACTGTCTCTTTCCCCTCTAACAATAAACTAACAGAGCGGAGACAGGGAAATGGCCGACCACTTTCCGGTCTATGGAGTGCACACAAGATTGTAAACAGTCGTAAAAATGATCCAACTCTTCCTTCCCACGCAATCTGCATGTTTAATTTTTCAGAACGGCAAAGGAGAGAGGGAAGCTGCGTGCGTGCAACTACATCTTTGTCCTTCCTATCCGCATCATTTGCTTACTCTCTAGAGTATTTGAAGACATGAGGGAAAAAAGGAGATGGCAGAAAGGAGTCTCTCTTTTCAGTTATTAAAACTTTCCTTGTAATTATTACAGAAGCAGAAGAGTGAGAGTGAGAGAGAGAGAGACAAGGATGAAGTATATTACAACTTTGTTCATTTCTCTCCCATTATCATCATGAGTAGAGTGGAGATCATAAGTAAAAATGTTATTCCATACAACTTGCATACTAGCACATGCATGCACATATGCCTGAGAGACAGCAATTTAAAATTAATCTCCGTGAGAGTGAAAGCAGAGAAGTGTGTGTTCGTGTGAGTGTGACTGTTCACGCCACTTGAGCCATGTTACAGCAAACGAATACTTTCCTCATTGTGTCAAACTGTCTAAATGGACGGGAAATTAATAAACTATTAAAAGGCTGACGAGCGGATTAGTCCTGACTAATGTAAGGGTCTATAGCTACGCAAACTTTGCTACCTCAGTCAATGCATTTCCTAAGAATCCCTGTCTTACTGCATTTTCTTGGCCTCCTTTCATCCCATAAAACTTAATCAGCTGTTACGCTTTACTGCAGTATACCATTTCGCATTGCAAAGGCTCATTGTGTAAATGGACTCATTCCAAGCACATCCATACTCTTGAGCATACCAGACCAAGAGGATGATGGTTTGACCTTCCAGATTAATAGCAATGTATGTGAGTAAGTGTGTGTGCGTGTGTGTGTGTGTGTGATCGGGATGGCTACAAAACTCGGTTTCGCTTCGACGTGCTCGTCAGCTGTTCTGAGTCTCAAAGATAAATTTGGTAAACGGGATAGAATCCTCAAAGGAATTCCAAATGGTTACATACAAATGAGAAGTAGTTACACAATGGTGTGACTATTAGCGCCTGTCTGTATTAGAACGTACAGTAAGGGCGGACACACTTCCAGCAACAACTACGACAATGGAACTAAAAGCTCTCTAGTGAACAAATAAAGATCAAGTGTGTGAATCCAATTATATACGTTATCGTTCAATATGATAGGAGAGGATCGTGAGAAGAAAATTAGTAGCGCCCGACCAACACCAATACAAAGATACAGCATTAATGAAGTACACTAGCCAAAGTTGTGGCTTCTCTCGCTCCAATGTGGAGGAATAGTTAATTACGATACTATACAGGGATCAGCAGAGTGTGAACATAAATCTATGCTATGAAACCTACAGGATGCCTGGTAATAAAATCGATGGGTGTATTTGACTCGATGAACATGATCATATATAAAGCAGTGGATAAAATATGATTCATCTGGGCAGCCAGAAAATCTACGCTTCTCTTAGGGTTTAATGGGGATGTAAAGCTACGTGTGAGCTTAATACTAACCTGAGCTCGGACGATGAAGATGACTTGAGCAACGATGAAAAGAAGCGGGGAGCAGAAGAGTTACAGTATAGATTTGGTGCGGAAAATGTTCCGTATGTGGTGTGTAATATGTGAGAGAGTTGGAAGCCTCATCCATTCTGCTGATTACATTGGCAGCGAATTCCACGTAGGTCGTACAAATTGGAAAGCAATCCTGTTGCAGGAGTACTCTCCTATTGCTCCCGCTGGTACAAGTAAAAACCAAGAGGTAGTCCTTTTCTTTGTGCCACCACAAACAACAATCCCGTCCATGAAGCCCAGCAGTAACTTCAATTTTGACTCACGTCCCACATGAAGCACCACGCACAAATACAGACACCATACCAGCAGCACCAGGAAAAAAATCTGCTCTTCGTAGTCTTCTTATGCATATCTTGCTAATCTTTGGGTGTGTATACAAGTCATACATATTTACACATGTATGCGTATTAGGCACAGGTACGACTTCCTCCTCCTCTCCCCGTCACATTTCACATTCACTAGAAGTACAACAGAGCGAGAGAAAGAGTCTTGAGGAGATCCTATAAGCAAGGTTCCAGTCGGGCTTACAGCAGCGGCAGCAGTAGTTAGTAACATTGTACACACATCCATTAATATTAATAAGAGATGAGGGAATTTAGTAGAATATTACCATCATTCATGCTATAACTCACAGTTGCACATTTATACTCACATGTAAGGACGCAACAAATATCATTTCAATCATATCCCACTCAAACAGTCACTTCCCATCACACTACACAACTACACACCGGCAATTCAGTTACATTCATTGTCCATTACTATGCAGCACATATGTTACTATACACACACATACAGTCTTCTTAGCAATATACACTTGGGTCGCGGAAGCCTATCGTACATCGTAATATTTATAAACGTTGTGAGATCTGTATAGTCTGTTCGTATGGATTGGTCTTTACAAAAACACATCTTCCGTTGGCTTCTGCTGTGGCTGTTCCTCTGGAGAACGATTGTTATTTTTGTACGTTGGACCACCAATACCACTACTGCGGTTCGTCCCATAAGAAGTGTTGGAGTTGTTGCGTTTCAAAGCACTTCCTAAACTACTCAGGCTACTATTGCTGCGACAAATTCCGCCGCTCTCATGATCTAAAGGTGATGTGTCGGACATGGACGTGACAGAATCTTTAGTCTTGATACCACTACCCAAGGACCCTTCTCGCTCGTGTCTACTCCCAGCTGAACCTATCATCAATCTCAGCAGGGGCTGTTGCTGCTGCAATGGAGTTCCCAGTTCTCCATCCAAAGTCTGTGTGCCCGCAGAGACTAACTGAACACCGCCATTCTCTTCTATCTGCTTGCAAAGTGTTCGCCCGGACTCATTGCAGCAGTTCATAGGCTTCAATTTACAATCGTGGTCCAAAACTGTGAACAAAGAAGAAGAAAAAAAATGCATTAGTGTCAGAATGAATGTGAATGATATTTTTAAGCCTATGTTGGACACTTTGCAGACTGTGGAGGAATGTACAAGGAGGCCCATTATCACTGTGAGGCCAGTGCATTTGATCTGAATAGTCACCTGAATGTACAATACCCTAAAATGTGACACGTGGGACAATGGGCTTGCAGTATGTGTAGAAGGAAGGAAGGAAGGAGGAATTAGGAGGGAACAATGGGGAGTTATTGTCAACCAAGAGACCCCTCAGTGGGTTTGATGGTATAAATTTGTTGGAAAAACTAAATATGTGTCCGTATGTGAGGATAATCCTAGTTCCCTACATCTCGCATTTATTTCCTCCTATTATGATGCAGTGGGAAAGCTTTATGGGGGAGTAAAAGATGTGTGTCCTCCACCTCTTTTCCTTTCTTTTCACCTTTTCTTCTGCTCCAGGAATAAAAATGGCCGCGAGCTATACAAACTCACACACATACAACTTTCTCTTATGACATGAGAGTCTTTTATAACAGGAGCTTCCCTGCTGTTCCAACCCCTGCAATTGCTCCTTAAATCACAGGCCCAAACTTCCCATGGGAACAGGACATTTTCAGGGGAATATGTACGTACGTCTCCCTGTGTCTTCCGCCAATGTGTGCTTACATGTTGAGGGATTTTTATGCTCCTTTATCCCAGCTGCTGCCCCGACCTCCTTCACAACTATACATTCTCCCTCGTGTATGAGCTCAAAAATTATCTTTCTGAAACGTTGCCAAAGAAAGCTCAGCTTTCCCTACTCGAACTACTGTCTTTGCTTTCAACACAAGAGAGAGAGAGGGCCTTCTATAATGTCAAGGCTCCGCACAATTCATTTCTTCCCCACCCCTATGTCCATAACGTTTAATATTTATTACATATTTAATTTTACATTCTTATCATATGACACAGATTTCTTCGTACGGGAGATATGAGCAGCATTCATGCTCTCTCGGGTACACACACGCGTTCCCCAAGAGCCCTACCGCTATCAGTATATGTTATGAGCATAAACGATGCTCATGCACTCTCTTACCACTCCCGTTACCACTACATTGTTCGAAGAGGAGGAAAAATTTAATTTGTATTTCGGTGGCTTGACACTTTTTATGGGAAACAATAAAATTACTTTTATGGACTGCCCATTACGTTTGTCCTCCTATCTACTTTCTCCCTCCTTTTTTGCAACTGTTGCTCTTTCTTCTACACAGACACGACTGAGAGTCATACAGATTTCTTTCTTACTTTGTTTCTGCATTATATGAGAACCAAAAGTAGACCTACTGCACATATAAGTTAGCATATAAGCTTGTTTAACTTGTCTATTATATTTCTTTTGTGTAATATTCTCTAAATGTTCGTAATGAAATTAAATGAGACGTACCATCACTCTGAGTAGCAGAGTCCACGCGCTGATTGGTAGAGGTGAAGTTGTGATTTTGTTTGAGTGTTGTCATCTGAATCACACCAGGACCAGTCATTCCTCCACCGGCGGCATTCGTTGCAGACGTTGTCCCAGGTGTATTCCCACCTCCCACAGCTGAGTGTCTCGTTGCAGGCATCATACTCTGTCGCACATTCCGCTCCGGATGGAACATGATAATGTAGAGTTTGGGGAAAAATAGGCAGACAATCATCACTGTGGCACTCAGCGAAATTGCAACCGTCATGCTAGTGATTCGCAGCGCAACCTATAATATGTAGAACACGCATGTCAGCTCCATATTTCCCTCTATAAATGCCCAAAAGTCGTCTCTCGTATGATTTAGTACGTACACTCACTTATCCTATTCCCTTCTGACATCATATTTCCACCCAAACATTACCAACTACATACATATGACTTCTCTAATATACAAACCCTTTTTGCTAAAGAATCCACCGTGATAAAACAGTCACATTATTCGCTTGAATATTTTTAGTCAATCCTCTTCATGGAAACCAGTGTCATATGATACTGATGATCTTGGGCTGAATCATACTGTGCTACACCGCAGTTAATACTGCTGACGTCGCAACAAAAACCCAAAAACACCACAACCGTCCATACATATACACTGTAAACATATGTGAACCCCGGTATATTATTGTAAACAAGCGTGAACTCACCTGATTGGCCGTAGAAAAGTAAATAGGAACGAAGGCTAGCCAAATAATGCATGTAGTGTACATGGTGAATCCAATGTACTTGGATTCATTGAAAGCTTCCGGTATTTTCCGCGTCAGGACAGCGTAGACAGTACAAACAACAATGAGGCCCAAAGGGTAGGCAAAGGCGATCGTATACGATGCATTGATGTAGGAATTGCAAACTAAAAGGTTGTCTTCACGTGTGGGATAGTGATGCATGGCTTTGGGAGGTTGAAGAAGCATCCAGACCACGTTGATTGCGACCTGGAAGAAATTCATGAGATTATTGCTGCGACCACAGCCCGCTCATTCCTAATCCCTCGAAACCATTACAGAGCTTGGGCACGTTATGTGCGAAGTGGCCATTGTGTTGAAATCTCATGTGTGCTAAGTCAATCCTGACTATCCTCCGCTCCTAATCCCCAGTCCCCTGGCTCTTGGACCGCTTGCCTAGCATACTAAAGAGTACATGGTGGTCACAAGAAGAATTCCGCACGGAATCTGGCAATGAATCCACTCCGACCGCACATACCCGTCTCGGCAGAGTAGAATGCCACCGAACCACTGTCCACATATTTGAGTGGAAAAAATGCATGTGAGCCACATAACAAGGAGCATGAGGTTAAATTTATGGTACAAGTTCAATCACAGAGTCTCCATAGAGCGTAGCTCTGTGTTCAAACTTAAAAAATGCTTGGCCAGATATCGCTAGTTCTTTCTTTACGCACAGGCGTGAGTCAGCAGTATGCACACACTCACTGATACGACTTGAAATACTTGAAAGAATCTGCTTCGTGCCAGACCTACTTAATGCCACTCCTTTTCCTCTTCCATCTGGATTTTTTGAGATCTTATCCATTCTACTGATTGAAATGATAGCATTGTATATTGGACGCTATAAACTTGTCACGGTAGATTAACGCCCTCACGTTCACTCCACGTCAAGTAACTATACAATGTGTAATTTGATCCACCCCATATGCTTCTCTTGATGTACACATACACAGTACAACTCTGTATGGACAGTCCGTGAAACGTGAGTTTCTGTGTTTCTCTATAAATGTGAACAAAGGGGAGAGCAAACTTGGTAAATTACAAAGGTCATAATCAATCCTTCATTGAACACTACTTCTCTACTCATTCCTCCATATACGCGCACAAGCACATTACTCGCATCAAACTAGACTCCGTCTCAGCACAATACTAAACCGCCAATTTCACAGCCATATTCTCCAAATAAATACATGGCTCTCGTATTTCAAAGAGGTATAGGAACACCACTGTGACAGCATCAGAGTGTTGAGACAGAAAAAAACTTGTGGAAAGTTCAATGGAGAGCGAAAGAGAGAGAGAGGGGGGTGGATAGATGGACTCGTTGCCGCAGGCACACGAGTAGAAGAATTCCAACAACGCACACAGTCAGTATTCGAGCCACGACGGAGAGCTGCTGAATGAGCACTTTCATTGAGACTGAGCAAGGAGAAAGTTGAAATGGAATTTTTCTGATATGTCACAAGTGATACATCTCCTTCCTTTCACGCCTTCTAACCAGAAAATCCAAAATCTCACACGCTATAACATATCACCTTTGTGTGAAAGGTCTCACCAAGTCCAGAGCAACAGTTGCATGAATGGTTTTAAAAAATTGGCTATTAAATGTATTGCCTCATAATTCCTTCCTACATTGTATTACTGACTGGACTATCGAACAAATAAAGAAGCAGAATGGCGGGGAAATTACTGCAATGGAATTCTCGCATGTACGTTATTAGCTTGTAATGTACGTTGATAAAAGATCTGTCCATTCCACGCCTTTCTCCCGCCATAAAATTTCACCTGACAAATTGTAGCGTTCTCCAGCTGTCCACAGACTGTAATCACACCTTGTCCAGCCACTAATAGTAGAAGTAGTAGTGTAAATATAATTAAGTACAGTCTAACACTTATCAGCCTCCAATCGCTTGTTGCTCTGTGCATTCCATCGCTAATGGCATCTGCCTATTATTACTCACACCGGCAGCGATGCCTTATGTGTTCCAAGTAAATATTACCCTTCCACTCTATTTGTTCTCCGATCCCCTAGTATTTTGTACAATTTATAATGACCGATCCAGTTGGTCTAGTTGGCAACTGTGTAAATACGCCGCATGTATGAGAACACAGGAGTAATGCTAATGTCGCTTTAGTCCCGTGAAAACAAAATTGGAATCCAACTGTCCACCTCAAGGTATAAAATGAATATATCCCGCTGTCATGACTTTATAGCTTGAGTCAAGGTTACACGAGACGAAATAGGTTGGACGTCAGTCTGCTCTTCTATCTTATAGCAATGCTTTAATGAAAGGTAAAACCGCTGCCATACGCGGGCATTATTAACTGTGAGCAGCAGACTGCGAGGACAGGAGATTCCACTTTCTTGAAAATTGCAAATTTACAGCTAACCCACTGACTCTTCTTGGTTACATGGAAATAATTTATTCCCCTTGCTCGCACCACCGTCGCTCCTGCTAGCGTACCACCTTAAACCCTAATCCTCTAGTGACCTTCCTATAAATTTGTATCTATGATAAGTGGGCTAAGAAGGGGGAGAAAGGATCCCGTAGCACCTTACCAGTATAGGATTCTCTCTCGCCTTCAACTTACTCTCACACGACGATAATAACTTGAGAATATCACAGGTTTTCCTATACATTCCACAAAGTTAATACGCTGACTTTTCATAGTCATTCATCGCCTGTAGAAAATGTATGGAGGAACAGAGGAAGGAATTATGACTCTGCCTGCATTCTTTATGTAGACCACATCCATCCATCCTCCTCCCTCTCTGACCGACTAAGCCTCCCCTATCTTAATCGTAAGAATCCTGAAAGCGGATTCCCTCACAACAACACAGCAACAAGCCAACCAACCAGCTAGCTTCACTATTATTATTTATGCTCTCTCACACAGTCTTCGCTCAGAATTACTCTGAAAGCTCTCAGTTAGAATACAGTCTCTCTACACCGTCCTAATAACACACCAAGGACAGTGAAATATCTCCGAGTAAAACTCAAAGTCTACCACCACTCTGCACTTGCATGTATAACTACATATGTATACAAATTGCCCCTGTATACCTAAGCATACAGTGATATCTTCTATATTAGGCGGCTGGGGCTTTGAAGGGGAAAAATGACTTTGTGGATGATACATGTTTCCAGCACCGTTTAAATTCCCTAATAAACCTGCACCAACTAAATCTTAACTTGCCGCCAGCCTTGTCACTGATTAATTAGATCTTTGCAGGCAATTCCTTTCGTTCCTTCTCTCTTGCCGCATTGGATTAGCTCCTTTCTCCCTTCTGGCTTTCTCCACACAAACACACTCCTTCACGCAAGCACACTTAACACACATAGACACATTTCCCTACCCCAATCTCACTCTCTAACCAACTCTGCTCACCCAAATATGCAACACCGCTACTGCTGTGTCTCGTCCTGCTACTTCTGCGGCTCAAGTTCAAAAGCCCTCCCCCCCCCTCAGCCTGCTAGGGCTCTCTTATAGATTTCATATCAATATCTTCAGGGAATTTCTGCCGCATGCCATCATAACTACTCGGCCCACACCTGCCATATGATGATTTTATCATGCAATTCTCCATCTACGCTCGTGTCATCCCGGAATACATTTCACTATTAAACTTTAAAGAGCACATTCCAGCCTCCGTTTACCATAAACGCCGGTCCGTCTCTCTCTCTCTCTCTTCTCTACCTTAAATATTTCTCTATCCATGATCTATCAGTCATGGCCGAAGGATAGTGATAAAGAAGACTAAGAAAGTTGCCTCTATGCAGCTAAATAGCTTAGCATAGATAGGCCATTAGAAAATAGCTTTAAGAATATGGATCAGTTTAAGGCTGCTAGTGTCTGTAAGCTCACAACGTCACGACTGTAGTTCTGACTGTGAGCTGGCGACCAGAACTTTTCGCCTTTCCGCAACTTCATATGACCATCCCATCGATTTGAGTTAGCGTTTTCTGTCTAAGCGACCCAAGTTTTTAAGCTCACAACGGCGTGCATGCTGCAGGCTACCACTCTGCATTACCTTACTTTATACAATCTTGCTTTGATTTGAAATTTCAAAGAACTTTCCTAAATCTATGTATCTAAAAATGCGGAGAAAGGATTTACTGAAAGTTAGGAGGACCCCAAGATTCAGGTTTTCAACGTTTTTGCTTTCTATTAAACCTACCGTTGAACCGCTAAATCGTTGTGGCGAAAACTTGTTTTTGATTCGTAAAAAAAAATTCTCACTGCACCAAATCACTTGCTACAAACCTCAATCTCAGTCCTTAAATAACTACCGCGACAGTAAGCAAAGCTATATTTAGGTGAAAGATCATTGAGATGATCAATGTTACATCGCCCGTCCTACTTTTCCCCACTTTGCCCGACAATAATGCAACTAACCTACACCGTCTGTAAGACCCGCTCGCTACTTGTAAACAATAAGTAGGCACAATCTCTGAAATGAGCTGTTGTACTATACATAATCCACTCGAGCTGGAAAGCACTCTCTTTCTCTTTGCCCCCTTATTCTCTTGCATCTGAACTAGTGTTTTCTCGCAGTATGTAAAACCATTTAGGTTTCACGGTTCACCATGCGTGGCTGAACCACAGACGGATCACATTTATTGACTTTCCTTTAAGACATAAACTACAGAGACAGCTTTTTTGTGTATTATATATACATTCCCAATAGGATTTTCAGCCTGAGTAAGTTTATTTCGGCCAGTTTTTTTCCTAATGTTTACAGGCAGAAGGTTTTGTATGCAATTTATAAGGAAAATGGGCTCATCCTGAAAAGTCATATAATATATAGGTCCTTTCTCATCCGGCTGTAATGACTCAGTTGAGTAGATAGTTATAATGGATCTCTACGGTGAGTATAATGCCGGAGCACAATTGTGTATTCCCTTACCAAGTATGTTTTAACTTTAGCTTATAATATGAACTGCTACAGTGGCCACTTGAGTGCTCTAAGGAGCATGTTAATTACACGTTTTACGATCCCACCATCATCACCCTTTCCATCATAATGATTACTGGATATTTCAAAAGCCTTTTTAATTACTCAATTTTACGGTGCAGATGAAGAGCAAACTTGTTTGTAGATAACTACATCATGACTGTCATATAGCTCCATGATGAATGCACTCCTGTTGTCATCATTAGAGCGGAAGTTGACACGATCCCCACTGCTGTTTCCAGTCAGAGGAAATCTGTGTCCTAGCATTGGCTTCTCAAATAAATGGATACTGACTTAGTGAGCCTGAAGACTGAGGAAGAGATAGAACTCAGGATAGAAGTAGACCGAGAGACTCTGCATTTCCTTGTTTAGCTTTACCTCTCTCTCTCTCTCTTGTCATTATTATGTAAATAGAGGAGCTCACCCACGGCTGTGTGAGAAGTGGAGAGAAATTAGTTAGGGAATGAGAGGACGACCATGAGGATAGGGACAACCATGATGATGAGGGAGCCATAGAGAGCCTGATAGGGTTTCACTCTTGTGATTATTTTGAATTTTCAACCCCATAGGGCAAAGTATTCAAACACAGCAGCATCACTCTCTCATATCGCTTGCATATATTGCGAGAGCGAGAGAGGACGACATACAACAAGATGATAGGGATCTAGGGCGAGATTCCGCGGCCTAAAATGACTGAATTATTTATGACTTTAAAGCTCTGGAAAGGACTATAGCCATTAAGTGTATCTCATGTGTAAAATAGGAAAAGGCTGTAATATAAAAAATCCTTTTTTTCTCTCTCTCCTCCTTCATTCACAAGGCAGGCATCATGCTCCTATCCATCTCGCTTTCTCCATTTCCTTCCTTTCACCGTTCCATGATCAGTAAGGAGCATATGATGCTTTCCCTTGTTCTTGCTTTGCAACATGGAAAGCAATTACAAAAGCGCAATACTACGTATGTGAGCTTTGACTTGCTAGCTCATAACCCCCACCTATCAACTTCCTGTGGTATATTATTATACTTTAGTACTAGATGTAATGTCCACCAACACATACTAATTTACTTTCGCCTTGTGCTTTCTGTACTAAATGGTAAGCAGACATGAAGAACGTGAGCTGGGTTGACGTCAGTACTACGTGGCTTACCTGTACAAATATCAACATGCCACAAATGACAAGTTGTGAGCGTGGAGAAATGAAGGACGGTCTGCGAGCAGAGCGACGACCAGCTTGAAAAATCCTTGCAATTCGATTAGTCTTGGTTAGAAGGGCAGCGTAGACGACAGTGAAGCAGAAGCCTGTGCCAAACTGTTGTAATCCACAGACGATGTCGTTCGGCCTGAGAATCATATCAGCATCATCATGGCATCATTCCAGCCACATTTTTATTGTTGTCATCCACATCACACGTCGTACGAATCAAAGTCAGAAAGAAAGAGATCAGAAAAATATTAGATCCTCATGCACAATTTATTACCACGTGAGACAGAGGATTCGGGAAAGGTAATTGGTGATAATTTAGGCTGCTCATCAAAGGTAAATTTTTTTTAACTCTCGCCCACATTCCTTCACCATACCTCACCAATTGCCCTGCTAACTCTTGACATTTTGTTTTCTTGTGAAGTTGACGTAATAATTGCCCTTCGCCTCCGACGCGGATTTTCACGTCCGATTGCACCCTTTGGCACAACTTTGTACATGGATATACTACATTTGATACGAAACTACAATGCTGATTTAATACTGTCGCTAGATTAAGTTCGACAGATTTTTGTCTGGAGGCGTGAAAGTACGTGTGAAACTCACCATGGGGTCATGGTCCCGTGAAACCAAATTTTTCGCCCATTGCACCTACTACAGAGATTTTTTCTCTGTATAAACCCGCCCTGCTCAATGTAATAATACACTTTGCGAATAGACGATAAAATCTGCTGAATTTCAAGTCATGAGATGGTAATGGTAGAAGCCATGAAAGTCTCTTGTATTCTCTCAGTATCGCTACTAAACACAATAACATGGATCCTGCACAGAGGAACAACTCATGATGATACCCGAGATTTTGTTACGCAATTTTCCAACAGCCAATTCGGAAACAGCTCTGACCTGAAGCCATTCATGCGCTGCTCCCATTCAGACATGAGAGAGAGAGAGGGACAAATAAAACTGTTGCTCCTCAATTCCTCTGAGGAATCAAACAAGGATATCAAATGCTACAGAGAACAAAGCTCTACTGCTCATACTGGGGAAAATTACCATAGAAAATGGCTGACTGCTTGAAGTATAGAATGAAATTATAACTCGCAGCCAGTTTATGCACGAAAGGTGTACTACAGACGTGGGAGCATTTAGGACCTTCTAGGGCAAGATTGTTTCCTACTTGTTCACTCCTTCCACGAACTCAGCTGATGGCAATAATTTATGCTGATGAATCAAGTATTATGATGTCAAAGCAGAATCAAATTACTCAATGTTTGTTCAAAGGGGCTGGCTGGTGATGATGTGAGTAGAAAATTGATTCCCCTGCCCGTGCTAATTGATACCAGTCACCAATTAACAAGGTGCCCCGAGCTAGAACACCTAACCGTCGCTACGTGACTTCCGAGCTGATGAATTCCTTGAAGCCAAGTGAATGTGTACGAAGTGCGGTAAGGGAGCAAGTGAATTTCTTGAGAAACGTCAAGCCCTACTGGCCGTGTGGATAGGCCCATCTGAATGGCGTCTGCTCAAGCTCCCTACCCATTAAATGATATGGCTCCGCCACAGCCAAATGATACTGCCTGTCATGAATGCGCTGTTGAAGGAGCAGTGGCTTTATTACTCAATGCAATGATTGGACAGTAAAACGCCTACGGGATTTCCCCCTTCCACTCCTCCTCAGAACAAGTGGGAAATTAGGCATACAAATGAGTTTTTAAAACACAGTCAAAGCTCCCATAATCCCTTTATTATTCCTCCAAGTGTCCTTAGCTGGAAATGCAAATAAAGTGTACTTAAATAATTTCTTCTCTTGTTTGCTCAGTAGTCGCCATCGTCGTCGTCGTTACCTCCAGCAATTGTGAGCATATATAGACTAAGGAGGGAAATGAAGTCAACTTGTGCCAAGTGGCAATGTCATCTTTGCGAACATAAAGAAAGGCTTTTGAGCCAAAGGAATGTAGTACGAGAGTGAGCAAGGGAAAGGAGGGTAGCTTAAGAGGGAGCTGAGTACGAGAGGTACAGGACTTTAGGGGGGAATAACACGATCTGATATGATGCCAGAGAATGAGAGCACAAGAGAGAGAGAGAGAGAGAGAGAGAGAGAGAGAGAGAACTTACCGAAAGACGAAGAGAAAGGTTAAGGCATAACACGAAAAGAGGCCTGAGAGAAGAACGTAAGAAAGCTCCCGACCAGATGCACGCACCACCGGTGTGTCATTATGATTCAAAAACACCCCAGAGACAAAGACTGTGAGTAGAATTCCAACCCCGGCAAACGTCATCGCTCCTATGGCCCAGCCGCTGCACGCATCAAATAAACATATAAATGGTCACTCCAATTTACATTGAAACAAGTATTGTATTACACAGTTATTATTTGTAATATTCTCCAAAAGTGCACCAGGTAGCATTATGACATAAAACGGGTGTAATAATAGTAATACATAATGCTGCTTCGTAATAAATTGTCTACAGTCACTCCAAAGGAATGGAATCAAAGCAGTTCCATCATAAGTTCAATAGCATCAGCGCCGTTCAAGACTTTCAATTTCGCAACACTTTCTTCCCGTCGGCATCCAATTTCATTAACTCTTGAAAATTCATTAACTCGTCATTGAAATATATTTTGGCATTGACTTCAAAGGCACCCCAAGCTGCTCGTATAGTCTTGGCTTTCAATTAGTTCCGTACAAGCAAGCAAGTTTGTTCCATGAAGGGAGGATAAGGAAACTTGAGTTGTCCACAATCATGCTTACAGCCGGTGCTGCTCCTCTTCACAAGGCCCACCCGTTGGCAAAGATTACAACATAATCTGGGTCATTGAAGCCGTGAAAGTAAGGACAAAATAAGAGTCCAAATCCTCCCAACTACTTGTTGTACTCCTTACATACATTTCTCTTAGCCTCTTATATGTCTCCTTCCAGTAATCGTGTCATCGGATGAATACTCAAAACAAAGTCGTATTTACCCTCACGCACTCTGACATACAATAATTAACCTTTGCAACGTTAATTTCACTCTTGTTTACATCAAACAAAGCATGTCATGAACATGTTTTCAACTCCAAGTCCCATAGATACCATTTTGCACGTATCTAATTTCTTCCAAGCACTAAAGCGAACAAATACACTACTACTGTAGCCTAAAGTGATAATTGCGCAAAATTCCAAATAAATAATAAATTTCAACAGGATTTTCTAATCAAGGCTCTTCTCAAGTGCCAGTGCCTCATTCTTACTATAGGAACCGTATTTACGAACGGTTATGAGTTGGGAAAATAAACATAAGACCTCCCTCTCAATGAACGCAATTAAGCTTGGCAGAGTACATACAAAACAATTACATCCCATCAACATACTATACATACTACAGCTAAGGCGTCAGCAATGATCTCGGCAGAGTGCATGGAGGAAGATATGTCTTGCTAAAATTAGAAAAGGAAAAAAATGAGCAGGAATAGTACACAAGCTGGATATGTATATATGTCAGGTACAGGTTATATAACTAGCCTGAAGCTGTGAAGAAGAGCATGATGAGGAAAGGAGACCCTTTATCCAACGTAGCGGATGAAAAACACATTTTCCTAATCACACCAAAAGGAGGAATAAAAAGAGAGATAAATTGCAAGAGGAACCTTCTTCACATCTCTTATGCATTTCCACCATTTTCTATTACAGGCAGGCGCTAAAGAACAAAAGCTTTCAGTCTCCTCTTTCCTTCCTTTCTTCTTCTTCTCAGCCCCCTCCATAGTCTGGCAGTCTCACTGACGAAGGACAGGGAAGCTTGTGTAACTGCTAAGTATGCTCCGTGTAACAGCTAAGTATGCTCCGTGTAACAATGTACCTAGCCATGTGAAGATCAAACGATGGGCCAAGACCCCTCCCACGGCAACATGTAGCGAGGAGCACAACATTGGAAAATCAAGCAGCACCAACACACACAATCCAGTTTAACAAACTACAGATACGTTGGCTACTCTCATAGAATATGGTAACTTAAACTAGCACACATACACTCCTTTTGTCAAGTTTTAAGTCTTCCATTCTTGTAAATTGACCCGATCCTTATGTCAATATTGATTTTGCTCAGGGAGAGAGAGAGAGAGAGAGAGAGAGCGAGCTCAGAAGAGAGGCGGCTGGAGAATGTAAAGAGGGAAATGAAAGAGAAACTGAAACTAAAATGAATGAGAGAGAAAGAAAGAAACATAAGCAGATGAAGGTGAAAGGTGAGACGACCAGGGAGACCCTCTCGATATAAATGGACTTGGAGACAAGAGGAAAAATAAAAGGGTGAATGACAATGTTATGAAGAATTGTTCGGACTAAAACAGGCGTCGAACTGGCACGTTTAAAGCCATAATTAGGAAACGTAGCGAAGTTGGCAACGTGAGAGGAAATGATTATGATCGATGAGATGAAAATTAGAGAATAATTTACGTCTTGGGACGTCTCAAACTACTTTAAAACTGTAGGCGTATAAATAGAAGAGGAGAGGCATGTGTTTGTATGCTTCTCTTTACACTTTCTATAGCGTCGTCTTAGCATTCCCTTACACTTTCACTTTCACATGCAAAAACACTCATAGCATCCAGTTTCCCTCTTATCTCCCCCTCTCTCTCTAAACTTTGCAAATCTTGCTCCAGTTTCCGCATGCATTGTTCCCCTTCTCTCTGTCGCCTATATATTCACTTCTTCTAATGTGTGTGCACCTTCATCTGCCATGAGAATGGTAAATATTTACTACATAAACTACATCTAACGTACTACGAAGAGTCAAGCAGAGGGCATGATAGATTGGATGGAAAATCTATAGCAGGGACACATTAAGATTCACATAGAGAGATCAAGCAGGAAGTTAATTCATGTGTCCAGGCTGTAATTATTGTCAACTTGGTAAATAATTTCCCTTTGCATACTTAACTACTACCATGCTAGCTGTAGCAAGGATAATAAATCTATGCTTGAAAAATACTACGTCCTCATGTATTTGTAAGTCCTATGCATTTTCAATCGTACTCAAGTGTAGTCCCAGCACTTGACTATGAGTCAACGCACACCCACTGACTTCCAGTTCTGGAAAGCGGATTGGATGTATCACCGGAAAGGAAAGGCAAGTCTATAGTAGTTGAAATATGTTTTAGCAGATCATCAAGCAAGACGAAGGTCTGTTGAAGCAGCAACTAAGCTTGATCACAACGAATTTGAATTCTACAAAGCAGCAGGAACAGCGGCGTAGTAAGAAGAAGAGACAGAAGTAATTTTCTCTGTATCAGTCCTCCTGCCACATGAATGACTTCAACTCATAACAATTTATTCTTCAGAGCTATGGCTGACTGAGTGACTGGTGCAAAGGCAGACTTGGAGGGAGAGAAGGCTATACGAATTAACTCCGCATACTTTACTACATATGAGCAGACTGACGCTGTCCTATCTGTCAGGAATCGTGGATGGAGACTAAAGCTTACATTTCCTGGCTCTCGCTTTTAAGACTAATACTGCCATCCTACAGATGTGTCACTTCCGTCGGGATGTATTTATTCAAACCGCTACGCCGTAGTTGTCTAATTCTACATCATAACATCCTCGCCCTACCCAATAAACAGAAGGAAAATCATCATCATGCACCCAGGACTGTACACACCACACGCACACGTGTAATATTCTTGACAGAATCATTTGGTGGAATGATCACGTAGGAGCATATTACTACCACATCAACTTACTAAAGTCGCTTTCCACATCAATGACTACAAAGGGGCGAATGAACAACTTTGGACTTACTTTGACCCTGAAGCTTTTCCAGTGAAATTTGTATATTTACATAGAGACTATGTGCTTTAGATAGAGACAGGATTTAGAACAGAGTAATCATACTGTGGAGACTTCAGAAGTGAGGCTTGTTTGCTTTTGCGGGACAAGAAAAAATTATGTTTAAAAATCCGTGACGCAGGACAAATGTGAGGGCTCAACTGGTTGGTGGCAGTTTTGGTACCGTACAAATGTTATAAACACACAGTGGATTGTGAGTAATTAGAATTTATTCAACCCGGGCGGCTGACATCTCATTAGGCAGCATAGAAGAGAGTAAATATTTTCTTTTCAATTAGGTCCCAATTTTGAAGCCTTTTGCGGTTTTAATTCCCCGCTTTAATATCTTCAACATACACACAAAGTTCACATTAAATGGCTAAGCACACATCATTGCTTTGTATATTCATATCTTGGTTTGGAAAGAGAGGTCACACAGAGCTCTACAAAAGCCCTGGCCTTCCACATGATGAATGACTTAGCTAATGTAAGGGAAATTCTGCCAACTTGAGCACACTATCAGTCTACCGCGGCCTCCCTTCGGGAAACTTATGTTCAATAATCTGCGAAACATGAGGTCGGTTGAGTTCATTGGAATGATAGCGGTGAGCAGTTATTTCTGTTTCACACATCTATATTCGAATCCTCTGCGGTAGGCAAGGTTTTTTCTTGGAAAATCTACTGCATATAATTATTTTACGTTCGCGTGACCTGAATAAAGCTGACAAAATCCTGGATTTCATTCATGTTTCAGTTTAGGTACCAATCGAACTCGGACAATGCTCAGGGATAATAGAAAATAATGGAAATATTTCCTTGCATTCCAGTGCTATGTGTATAGGTATAGGTTAAGTGGCCTTCGTGTCAATATTTATTATCTTTTACAAAGAGTAATTTAGGATTGTGGCATAGTTTCATGTCGCCATCTAAAGTTGTACCTTGCGCTTTCTTAGGGTACCTTATGTTGAGACAATTGAACGTCTGCTCTCCTATGTACGGTGTTTCTCTAGAGAAACATCTGGAGGTCAATAGAAAGCTGCAGGACCTTGTTGATTTTGGTCATTTTTTGTTCAGCTTTGTAGTTGGAGTGGACTTAGGAAGAGGATAGAGAGACTGAGACAAGGAAAACGTAAAGATTTAGTGGACCCAGGCCATGTTACTTGAAAAGGCCTACAAACAAACAAGGATCTACTCAAAGAAGAGAGCTCAGACGTTGTATAAAGCCTCGAGGGTTGAAAGCAAATGAAACGAGAGGCGATGGTTCAGAGGAGACTCTCCTCAAATCCATTTCTACAATCTAATACTATTTCTTTATTATTTTTTTTGCAGAAAACGCAATTTTGATCAAACCATGTGTATATTTCAGATTGAATTTAGCCTCTCACACTCTTGTTCCCGTCCCCTTCACCTGAGCAAAGTACATTTATAAATCAAAAGTAAATTACAAAACGAATGACCACTTGCGTCCAATCATCGGACCCTGTTCACACAAAGCAATCACAAATTACTTTTCCCCCATCTGTCATAAATAAGGAGAGAACAAGAAGCGCAGAAATTTCGGCAGAAGAAGAAGAATCAAATCTTGCTTTGTTTGTGATGCTTCAACAAAGAAGAAAGTAATACAATTCACTTGAAGCAATTCAACTCGGCGTCTTACTGTTTGCATTTATGTTAAAAAATTTCATCTGGACCATTGGGAAAGCTGTAGAGGAATCAACGTACTCAGACTAAAGTGCTGTTGGAACACAATTCTTACGATGGCAACTGCTTGACCGCTTTCCTATTCCTCACATTTCTTCTTGAGCAACTTTAAAAACAAATACTCAAGAGGATCTGTTGGGAAAAGGACTTTTATATTCCCATACCTGGAAGGACGAAGGTATAACTCGTAGATTGGGATGCACTCAGTGTGATTGCGATCGGGACGGGTTCCCAATGGACATAGGAAACAGACGCTCTCATCTTCAGGATGACGTATCTACCGATAAAGAATAAAGCAATCTTAGAAAATCAACATCTTATCCACATCTATGGAAACCGTCTTCAACTTTCTCTCTAGGGCTTCCAACATGTGTACATCGTCCTATCCATACAAATGTAAAGCACTGAAAAAAAATAAACATGACAATGAGAACCATAAGTAACTACTTACCTCAAAATTTAGACATTTGAGACAACTCCAACAGCAAGTGTCACTCCCGACGAATCTCTTGGCCTCTCCTTGATCACACGGGTCACTGCAAACGGATACCGGGGCTGTGGAACTCCCATCGGAAAATCGTATGGCTGTAAAATATACGAACAAAAGCCCCATTTGATGCTGCGAGAGAATTATCGGGACACAAATATATAATTTTGATAACATCTTCATAGCGTATCTCGAAATCTCATCCTATACATGTGTGACTTTAAATATAAATGGATGCATCAAAAATGGAACATGAGATGGAAATATGAACAAGTCTGATATATGACATCTCCCTTACTGGCATTCTTCGCTAGATGCAAAGAAAAGTGTTTATTACGAGACAATTTATACACGTAAGTGCTTGCCCCATATAATCCCCACCTGGAAATCACCCGGCTGCGACAATGCTGTACGTACCCATGCTGAAGAGGTACAGAATATGTGAGACCATGCGCAGTACGAATATTCTATGCTTACAAATCGTCATTCTCATGTGTATATGGCAGAGGTATTTGTGCATAAAGAGGCTGTCAATCTGACACATGTGGCTTTCTTCACCGTCTCCACTTGGGCAGGAGGGAAATGTGCTACAACTGACATTTTAGTGACAACTATGGCACCTAAGTCAAAGAAACGAAGGAGATTTAATAACATGGCGCAGTTTCCCGACCAGAAAAAGTTGTAAAATCAGTCTGCTCTACGACTATACCTAGAATGAAATTGCTCTACCCACGCGCGCACACACGTTCACATCACCCTCACCAAGAAACTTTTCCTTGCACAATAAATTCTTTTCCATCTTGATCACAAAAAGTTGGTAGTAAAACTGATTTTATTTGTTCACTTTGAGCAGCCAGAATCTTGGAGCTGGAGCCGTTGCCTCCACCACCTATCTTCTATACAGCCCATGAACAGATCGTCAAGAGAATGGTTTGACGAAGAATAATGGAAGTGCTTCTTCCCCGCTCCTCTTAAACTTATTGTTCCGCCAATAATGATGGCACTACGCTGGACTGACACTAACGATATTATTTTGCGCAAAATATTATTACACTTCTTTTGTCATCACACTGACAGTGAGAGAGAGGCCTGGTGGATTGTCTCTTCAAAATTTGGCATATGAAGAAGGCTATGGATATGCGGGGAAGTAATGAGAGGAGCAAGACCGTTATACAATATGATTTTGTCCTCCTTAACACCCGTATACCTGTCAAAGTCAGGGAATTTAACGACCCTCATAAGAGCTCACACTGCACATATTCCTCAGCTACTAATCCTTACTCATACCTGAGGAATTAGTAACGTGGAAGTTATTCATGCATTATGCTCTTGATCGCATGAGCCAACCCTTTGCTTTTAACTGATATGAAGCCATTTTCCCAAACTTCCACTACACTACCTTGCTGTTGACAAAAATTCTCTGCTCAATGTTGATTTACTGGATCTCTTGATAAATGGCTGACATGGGGATGACGGCGTTAGTGGTACTACACTCTAAAAGACTAGGTAATATGATCGCGTTTCTTTGCATAGGAGCACATAACCAGCAGCAACATCCTGCGGGATCTCCAGAAGAACTATTTCACTGCATCAGTTTTAGTCATTGTACGTGGACAGCTTGAAGGGACTGAAGATAATAAGCATTTTTAGTTGCGTCCTTAAGATGAGTCTGGGTGTGTGTGAGCAATTGTGTGCGTGTGTGCATGGGAAAGAGCATATAGAAGTAATGTAATGTGGGGGAAAGTAACTTCGAGTCGTTCCAGACGGCTGCTCTCTGCATAGTGTTCCCTTGGCCGCCATATAGCTCCTTCAATCCTACTTCTGAATTGCCACCATTTAGAGGATTATGTTGACAAATGTTCAGATCATCAGATCTCCTGGGTGGCCTCGTAAGTTTCCTTACGATTTTTCCTCTTCTCTATCCCGCTATGCATATCTATCAGCCGCTTTCTCTACGCTCCCTGAACACACGCTCAAATAGTTGAAAGAGACGCAAGTTTTGGATGAGAGATGAAACGAGCTGTATAGTGTATGCTGGGCTGGAAGATGGAAAGTGAGAGAGAGAGAGAGAGACGAAATTTAATGTGCCTTTCTTTTCTTTAGCTGGTTGGCTATGTGGCAAGGATAAAACATTGTGAACAAGGAGACAGAAAATGTCAAAGGCTTCTTTAGCGCACTGCACTGCTCACTTTCCATTAAGTGTCATGTTCTAAATTTCTACCCCTATGTTCATGTGTAGGTAATTTAGTGGAAAGGCATTTCATCTTCGTCCTCTCCTTCATCTTGTGCTTTTTTCTCAAGGAAAACAATGAGCATGTTCATGCCAAAAGCGCCTTCCCAAAAATGTTACTGCCTCATCTAAAGACAGGGAGGACGGGTGTGCGCGCTGATGGAGAGGAAACCACCACTTCAAATTCAGATGTATCGCTTGATAGCTCGCTCAAGTATCATCTTCTCACTCTCTTCAATTCATCTGCATGCGAATCACATGCATAACCCTGTCTGTTCGTTGACACATATTTGTATACGCTTCCATGAGTAGGAAGCCAGCTGTGCATTTGGATTAGAGTGCTATGCCATATGCAACGATTGAAGGGGAAGGGCTTTCTATTCCTATTATTACCCGTAGCTATGGTATTAAAGAGAAGCTTTCTTTCTAATCACACACTTCCTCTCGTCTATTTCCTCCGTTCTTTTCTCTCTTGTTCCCACTACCTTCATCCCCCTGCTGCTCTTCCCACGTCCAGGTTTTTACCAGACAGGCACAGGAAGGAACTTGTGACTCGTCCACTGACTGATAGACATGACAGACAAAGGAGAACATCAAGGGAAATGTTAAACTGGGAATACCTTTTCCTCTTCTGAATCTATGTATATATCAAGTCAAAATCCATAGGCGTGCACATCTTTCCCAATCTCATCAATCATGACGTCAAACTTAGAACACAGTACTGTCTGCTCATTGCGCGTGATTATTATTGTAAAACTCTTGTTTGACAATAAGCCACCTTCGCTATTTTCCAATATATGTACTCGTATGAAAGAGCATGGCACCAACAAGGCATGCATTACATCATTGAAAAGTGGAAGGAGGTCATGAGTTACTAGGAAATACATACAGAATCAAGTGCATCAAAGCTGCGCGGCAGCAGGTATATGGAAGTGGGAGAAGGATCATCATCATGTTCATGAGACGAGCAGAAGGATAATGATATTTGTGGAGAAATGTAGGAATAGAGAGAGAGTGTCTGATACACGCTGCTTTCTTTAATGCATTTCAGTCATGTCTGCCGAGTATTTCAACCATTTGTCCGGTTATATGAGGAAGGAAAAGTCAGTGAGTGCGAGCTTTTGGTCGCTCTAACTCCTTGTACTTCCTGGCTCTTTGGAGAAGCTTCACACCGTATACCTTGGATGCTATTAGTCCGATCTGGCTGCCTAGCTGTTAAATCATGCGTTCCACATCGCTCCACTTCCTGTGCCTGTATAGATACACCCATTGAATTACACTCCGTCTCTCTGTTCTTTCTTATTTTTCTGTTCTATTCGATCTCTCTCTCTGTTCCCTTCAGTTTCTGCGGGATTCATGCTCGCATTGATGATAACTATCAGCCCACATACCTATGTAGCGAGAACGAGGGCATAGTACATTAGAATTTGTAACATTTGTACCCATGAGGAATCATCCAACTTACAATGTCTTCTTCCTCAACGAATTTAGTTGCAGACTGTTTGTGGGCAAGAGCATTATGATGGAAAGGAAAGAGACATTCAAGTGTATTATGCTGATAACTCATACACGTGAGAACCTGCCATATGTCCAAGCTTTGAGTCTATTTTTCTACGAAGCCAGTCACTGTGGAGGAAGTCAATGGCTCTCCTTACTCACCCTTGCCTTACTTTATTGTCAAGTGTGAACCTCCATGGTCTAAGCTGAGGAATCGTCTTATTTCAACATGACATGAAAACAGCTGGGAGTCCCCTGTCGCAGTCCTCCTAGTGTTACAATTTTGTATTTGTCAACACACAAAGGATGACCGGGATGACAATGTGAAAGCCGCCTTAAATCGTCTTCTTACACGCACTCAGACGGAATAAGCGTTTCCGAAAGGGCTAGGCACAGCCAAACATCGTCATCACGTTCTTACATATACCTCACGTATAATCACTGACCACTTGTATTCACACATGCAAGTGTTTGCGGGTGCACGGACGAGTGTGATGGGTCCTGTTCTTGTAATGTTATGTCCTTCCGGAGGAAGGCTCCTTTCTATTTTTTCTCCCTCTCTTTTCTTTCTTTTCACTCGATCTTTTCTCATCGCTCAACACCGCATAAGCAAAGACACAGACTCAAAGGCCTACGTGACTGTCGGACAGCTGGCTAACGTTTGAACTAGATTTAATTCATTACGGTTAATGGAAAGCTGACAAAAGTCCGTTCGGTTCGTTAGAACTCCGACGCCACTATCCCCCACACACCTTCCTGTCTCTTTGTACCCTCAGAAACCATCAGTCTGGTGGATGCTGACAAACAGGAAAAAAACACTAAAGTGTCATTATCTCTCAGTTGTTCCGAGAGCGAGTCTAATTTGGTGACATGGCTAAATTTCTCCTGGTTAACCGTCTATCCTGCGGTAAAGCTTTCGCGACTTTCTCTGTCTCTCCCTAATAGACCTAATTCAACAAACTTTTACAAGCACAAAGTCACTATACGAGACAGATACGAGTGTGATAATTATGCGTTTGTGTAACTTCATTAGCAAACTACCTGCAGACTGATTAGTAATCCTCGGGGGGTATTTTAAGCTCCCGCCTCATTCTGACAAAATGCAATTTTCCATCCTGTTCTGTTAAGAATCAAGCTTAAGCGGGAGGCTACCTTGGAGTTTAAGGCATTGAGATGTCTGAGTAAGAAAAATTAAAATCCAATTTAATGCAGAACTTACCAGTCATATTCAAGTTGAGAGTCCCCTCGTCATATTGACCCACACGGATCCACTCGAATGTTTGATTATTACCGTCTTTTCGTCTAAAGTGGATAATGTTGTACCTTGCAGGCCCATCACCGTACTGATCAAAGTGAAAGCTGTCATTGCTCAAGCCTGTAATGAATAGAAAGCAAAAGTTTGTGAGCTATATATTACTTGGAATGGTCGGAAGGAAGACAGAATCTTCCGCAATTCCGCGAACAAAGACAAGTTTCTTTGTTTTTAATAAGAGAGTGAAATATTTTTCCCCACATTTTCGGCTAAAAGATAGAGGGGAGATGAAGACAAGGACCATGCGGGTTCTCAGTTTCTTACAATGAGTCTCACGACCTTAAAGTGGAAGAGAGCGATAAGGAAGCTCCGTCAACAACATAAACCTTTCCCTTATCTGTGTACTCAGGTCTTAATATAAAAGATTTTTTTTGTATAACTCTGTTTCTGCCCCAAATGTCATGAATTTTTAAGCATACTTCCAGAGAGCATCTTGATTAGAATGAGCTGTGAAAATGAGCATCATAGACAAGGGATCTTCGTGCTGACAAAGTTTCACTTCAACTTCATAATACTCTAGAGAAATAATCTTCACTCCCCTCTCAGTCACTCCAGTATCTTTACTGTTTGAGAGGGTTAAAAAAGATTTGTAGTTGGGATTCGCTCAGTGTGAAAAAAACAAAGGCTAAGTCTAATCTTCATTTCTACAGTGAGTAGATCATCCCGTCTTCAATTCAAGTTTTTTTTTAAGAAAGTGGTAGCGATAAAATTAGTTGTAATGTTTTCTTATCAGAATTTTTTATAATGTTCTACTTCCAGGTACTTGAAGTAGAATCTGGAGTAGTTATAGCGGAAATGGCATGGAACAATTTTGAGTTAGTCCGTAGTAGAAGCAGCAGCTTAATATCTTAGCCATCTCGTAGATTTATTGGTAGTAGGCGAAACTTTGTCTCGTAATATAGCACTAACCCATTGGCACTACGTACTATCAGTTTCCTGGGTCAAGAGAATGCTCTGTACAGTTAGGACCAAAGTGGAATTAAAGAACATATAGCAAGTTTCTGTTCAAATAGGGCCCGTTGTACAATCTGGAATAGAGAGACGTGGAGGTATATTACAAAGTAGTGTTTATCACTCGACCTTAGGGTGCCTTTCACACCTCATTGCCCAAGAGGTTGCAGACATGCAGCGTCCTTCAGCCTAGAAGCTATCAGTCTGAAGGTCGAGTTTTTTTTGTAACCCTCTAATGTAATGTTTGCTGAACATCAGACAGTTTGGACTACAGTAATTAATGGCAGCCCTTGAAGCATATCCCACCTGAGCAATAATGTAGGGAGTGAGTTATTTCGTCTCCGTGCACCCGACTTGGTTGCCTGTCTTTTGATAGATCTTCCATAGCAAGCCTCCAGCGTATGACATAGCAATGAAACTCCTCACATTACTGTCATTCGCTTGAAGTATTTTTGTTCTATGATCGGCCTGTCAAATTTCGTCCCAATGATCGCATGTTGATAGTATATGCCACAGCTTTATGACCCGCTCGTCACAGAGGGTACTACAGCTTTCCGAGTGGTTGCTTTTTAGTCGATAATCAGGCCGGAATATTTCTTGCTTGTCGCATTGGACGAGACAACTCAAGCAATAATGGTAACTCAATGTTGACAATGCAGCACAATTGTGACGGAAATATTGCTGCCTAGCCGTCATCTGCTATTTTATTATCTCTCAAGCCTTGTTATACCTTTCCTTTCCTTACAATTTCCTCATCCCTTCACTCAAGATCTATTCATATTCATACTTAAATTTTTCTCAGGACTTCACTCTTGATTCGTTCTTGCTTCTACTTTCCTTTTCAGTTGAATGCATATTTTTCCAGACTCACTGGATGTTGTCAGATGCATGGCGATAAATAAAAGCTATCCTTCAGCACCCTTGTAAATGTAATTAATTCTTCGTGGTATTTTGTTTTCACATTTGCTCTAATTATACGTTGTTTGATTTTCAGTTACCATGAAATTTTCTCTCACTTTCTCCTGAAAATATTCAAATGGCCAGTGCCTTTTCGTCTGCAGAAAAGAACTTCAAAAAATGACTGCAGAAAAATTGACTAAACGCGTTTCTTACATGCGTGAAGCAATTGAAACTCGTAGGAATGGACAAAATAAGTGAGACGAAGGCTTGCACTGCACGTAAAAATAATAGTGTTTACATTCAGTGTAGTTACGTCTGAGCGTTAGGCAGGAGTGAAAAGCATTGAGCCAGAAGAGCTAACAAGCTACAAGGAGGAAAGCCCGGAATAAGTCTCTCTCTTTCTGCAATATAATGAACCGCCAAGGTGACTCCATTAGTCTTCTCGACTTTCCAATAAGGCGGCTACTAAGCCGACGATAACGACTGAAACTAACCCAGAGGCACTTAATTCAATTTCTCCCACTCTCTTCCACACCAGGAACAGGAAACTGATTAATAAGCAACCAAGCAATTTCTAGCTCTTGTCAGGAAGAACACCCATTACCTGCAGTAGAATGCGATACCAGTTAAGCTTTTTCAAAACTTTTCCCCATTGGACCCTCACAAAATCTAATTTTCTCAATTCTCATCCCACCAACCGTCTATCTTTTTCCTCTCACACAAGCCGACTAACAAACAAACTTGGTAACGCAGGTCATGAGCATATTTCACAGACAACTAAGCTCATTCACCGGCAGTCACAAGTTTGTCCATATGTGCCTGCGTGCACAGTGACTAATCAAGTCTCTTCAGAATTCCGCTTTAATTGTAGCCATTTGTAAATTTTATTTGAAATAGATTTCGTAAAATTTTCGCACAGTCAGCTGCTCGAAAGCCTTCTTTAGGTATCAGCTCAGCAGGAAATAAGTCAAAGAAATCTACCTTTATTCTAAGATGCGAGGTTTTCGCATTATTAATCAAGCCGAAACTCGTCAGTCTTGAGGGCAAAATAATCATTTCAAAAGGTTGCACAATTCCATCGACACCAAATAATGGTGTTGTCAAGTCTGTCTCAGACTTACGAGTGTAATATTTTGATGAACTGAGTAGACAGCAGCTAGCAAGTTTGTGTAGCTAGAACTGAGTTGGACTCTTGTCAACACCATTGTACGTCTTCCAATTTACAGTTGACATAATGAACAGGAGAGGGTGGAAAGATAAAGCTGGAAGAAAAGAGAGTGGTGGCTGCGGGAGAACTCATTATAAAAGGTTACAGTGTGAATAGGCGTAATGGAATCACTTTTCCTTTTCTTGTTTTCTCGTAGGTTTTCCAATTCGTAGTGTTCCATACAACGCTCCCATATATATGGTGGAAGGCAGAGCCACAAGGAAGCAGTCAGCACCAAGGAAATTTCCTCACTACCATCGCTACAAAAAAAATAGCTACAGCAGTAGTCGGTGTCAAATTCGATGAATGAGCATATGGAAGAGCTCAGTGCCACATACGCTAGTTAATGTTTACGGCAATCAAATCTTAAGTTTTGTACATTATATTGTAAAAAAAACTATAGATCGCTTGTAATTTTAATGGGTTACAGCAGAAAATTATTAGTAGTAAAATCCAAACAGTAGTACCTAAGTATCATTTTTGGGCAGGTCTGGCAATATTAGACAATCTAAGGGCAGAAAGACACGTGTTATCCGAGACTCCAGGTTCTTAGCTTGCTCTTAGGATCACAGGCATGAGTCAGCCAAGAGTTGAAACAATTAGATTGGTTTTCCTGGAATCGTTACGAGGAACTACTCTCACATATCCTAGGACGTCTCACTACTATTAAGCTACCTAAAAATACTTTCGATGGCATTTTATCCTACTATTAGATTATCGTCTCTATGCCCAGAAAATTTGTTGGAGTACAATTTGTGGACATTTCTGCAAATTTGCTGATATTTCAATCGTAATGTCAAGTGCAGATATGAGCCAATGGCCAAGTTCAGCTCGTTACTTCTCATGTAACGTATACACACTACGCAGGAAACAATATACGGTGAATCCCAGCAGGGGTGTGACAGCGTACATGGTCGGTAAACATTAATTTTTCCCATCCATTCGTGACATTTACTCGGTGGGCTGACTGTGACGGAAATTCATTCACCTATGTGCGCCACCACTCAAGCACACAAACTCTCACAGGCCGGATCGAACACTGTCCGTATGCGCCCAGCCTGACCTAGATTTTGTATGGCCTTTTCCTCTGCTTTATGAGAGTAAAGGATGCGTCGTATATTTTAGAATTAGACTCAAACTGACTTTCTCCTTTTCCTGTGACCACATAGTGCGTGTCCTTAATTTGGTTCCTTTGCTACTGAATGTTATTCCCGTTGGACACCTTGATTTTCAATGAAACCAAACATAGACGTTCTCCCACCACCAATGTATTGGATAGCTTCTGCACTAACTTTTCTTGACAGGTAAAGTTACTCCGCGTGGAATTGATGGAATATCCCCACGTACAACCACAAAAGCCACATAACTCTTGTTCTTCTTCTTCAACTTTTAATTTGTAAGACAGATGAACCTTACAGTTTTCTCATCTGTCCAATCACTGTAACCATGCATCGGTGAGGACGCCAGTGCTGTGACCGTTGTGCAAATAAAACTTCAGAGTTGCCTGATCTACAGTAATGCAAGAGATTGAAGGGTACAGAGAAAATGAGCGACCTTGCTAACAAGTTGTCATCCATTTTGAGCTACAAAATAGTTACGTTAAGAAAGTTAATTTGTACCATGAGTTAAAGCCTCCAGTTGATACCTCGAATGATTACAACCCAAGTAGCCGTAAGCTTCATTGTCAAGTGATGTAATACACACGCACTGCACAAGGTCAAGTAAGCACAAGGGGTTGAGTCATAACCAACACGACCGTGGGCATAAAAATGGGCAAAGAGTCAAAGTTTTCGTGATAGTCACATCGTAAAGCCTTAGCAGTCTTGCTTTTTCGCCCAAGTAATTACATTTGACTAGCATGACATTCACCGCTTCTGTATGGACTTCCATCCGTGTAATGGTGGGCATTACATGCCTCGGAGCCGAAACAAATGGCTAAGTGAGGCGGCATAAAAAACTATGAACAGGAATCTAGGATTGTGCAAATGTTCCCTGCTTTCTTCCCGCATGTATGATTATGATCGTAAATGATAGCCTGACATGATGACCAAACCACGGATGGTGGTAGTGGTATCCATCTAGGCAGTAGCTTTTAGCCACACTATACTGAGTTACTCTGACTTGTTGGTGCACACATGCTCACATTGTAACAATTACGCCTTGAAAACGAAGCCTTTGAGATGATGACATGTGGCTCTACTGCAGTCCTTGCGTAGTGATCTGCTTAAAAGAGCCAGTCAAAGTGCGGACGAGCGCAAAGGGAAAGGAAAATATCCCCCAGGTTTGGGGACAGAAGAGTCACGTACAGTAGGCCAGTTTTTAGTCGCGGTATATATCTTATACCGGCTACTATTTCTCAGATCTATTTCCTGGATTTGTGATTGCGAGGGGTGCTGTTAGACTGGCAAAATAGATGTTTACGAGTGATTTTTTACCATTTCGGCAACATCAGTTTATGGGGAAGGATGTGGGGAATGTGCGTTGTATGAATTAAAAGTGTGTGGGTCCTTCACTGAACGAAATATTTGGATGCGCGTTTGGGGATTTTTTTGAGCTTTTGTGGATCTGTAAAAAGGGCGGAAAGTTTGTGGTATGTAAGAAGAGCTATAGCCCTTCGTACATACCACTTGAAATTTGCTATGTTTTATCATGCAAACTGGAACCTTTCTATTGGTAGAAGCGGGCAGGGATTCTCAGGGAAAGCCTTTAGGCCGTCTTACGTCATCATCATCGCTACGTCAAACGTTTTTGATTAACTCAGTGGAGCTTATATACGAGAATTCAAGCTCTGTATCTCAAGTGAGAGTTGTAGATCAATGGTCAGGGTCATGAATATTGAATCCAGTGGAGTCGAACTCGTACTGTGTGGGAGGGGGACAGGGTAGTTGCTATTTCTCTGGAGGTGGACATTGGATGATTGTAAGTGCGAGGGGGTTCCGAGGGGGTAACGTGAAGAAGGGGGATTGCCACTCAGGAAAATTCAAACAAATTCAGTGAAACAAGTTAGAAGTGTAGTTTCTATCATTTAACACATCCACCAACAACCAACCACCCCACGTCGCGACTATCCTGCTACCCATCGGGGGATCTACTCTATTAGAATGCAGCAGTGAAGTTTGGTTTTAAAATAGAATGGACTTTGGACTTTGGACGGGAACCTCGCGGGGTCTCATAATACAATAGAATGGACTTTGGACCTGACTCATAATACAAAAGGTCGACTCAGGTAGTAATCTAAAATTAGAAAGGGTCGACTCAGGTAGAAACTGAAACATACAAAAAGGTCAACTGAGATTAAAATGCAGTGAACTTGCAGTGCTAAATGAAACCACTGTGTATTATTATTATTATTCATTTATTATCATCGTGGAAATGGCTAACCATCGTGGTAATGGCTAATCATCCTGGTAATGGCAAATCATCCTGGTAATGGCTAATCATCCGGGTAAAGCCATCACCACGATGATTAACAATTGCCATGATGAATAATAAATAAATATTAAATAAATAATAATGCACGGTGGTTTACTTTAACACTGCAAGCTCACTGCATTA
>JAQIWI010000300.1:0-40924 GCA_034698825.1 Deuterosminthurus bicinctus | reverse complement strand
GGAGGGATGCTATGCTGGTAACTAGGAGCCAAAAAAACCACCTAAGCATGTGTAATTCCCTTCTCACAAATTGGTGGGCCATGAGAAATTCAGAAAAAATAATGCAATTAAGCTCATGTCATGTCAGACAAGACAGAACTTTGCTTCATCTATCTGTTGAACGTGAGACAGAAAAGAACGTGCAGTAATTTCACATGGTTCAAACTTGTAACATTTCTCCAAACGTTAAACTCTTTGATTTTAAATTTGAACTGAGGTCTTAGGACTTGAAAATACTTTAATTCGTTCGTGAAATCTGAACTCGTCATGGCTACTCGAAGCAAAATTGCACAGGTAATTTCAACTTACTTTCTCCTACTTGACTAACAGGGCTCAGGTACGTTCCACCTTCTCCGTTTCACCGTTTACATCTCACCTTCAACCGTTACACCTTCTGACGATTGACCTTCTAGACAAATCACCTTCTGGAAAATACACCTTCCGACGTTACACCGTCTGCTAATACACCTTCCGCCAATTCACCTTCCACCAATTCACCTTCTGACATTTCACCTTTGTAGACTAAATTAAACGACATTGTATACTGGCTATACAAGACCGCCTAAAAACAATTCATCCATCCCCAATGTGATCTTATGTACTGCTAAAGGATTTACGTCAACCCATAACCTAGTTCAATACAACATCTTTAGGAGGCTTCTCGGACACTCATCCAGTATATTTACAGGGCAGCTGTCAAGCAACTCTCCAGAAAATTTATCGAGAAATTTGCCAGAACACTTCCGAAGTATTTTTCAAGCAGACTCGCTGAGGATCTCTCCAGAACACTTGTCCAGGATTTTTTCAGCAGCTTTTTCCAGTATTTTTCAGCAGCTTTGTCCAGTATTCTTTCAGCATATTTGTCCAGTATTCTTTCAGCATATTTGTCCAGGATTTTTCCAGCAGTTTTGTCCAGGATTTTACCAACAGTTTTGTACAGAATTTTTCCAGCAGTTCTGCAGCCGTTTTGTCCAGGATTTTTCCAGCAGTTTTGTCCATGAATTTTTCGGCAGTTTTGTCAATAAATTTTTCCAGCAGTTCTCCGACAGTTTTTTCCAGGATGTTTCCGGTAGTTTTGTCCAGGATAATTCCAGGAGTTTTGTCCAGGATTTTTTCCAGCAGTTTTGTCTAGGATTTTTTCTAGTAGTTTTGTCCAGCAGTTTTGTCCAGGATTTTTCGAGTGAAGTTTTCCAGGACTTTTCTAGCATACTTGTACAGGATTATCCCAGAACACATGCCCAGAATTTGTCAGCAGACTTGTCGAGGATTTTCTCAGTGAACGTGCCCATGGAATTCGTCCAAGATTTTACCCAGCAGGCTTGTCCAGGAGTTTTCCTGTAGACTTGTCCAGGAGTTTTCCTGCAGACTTGTCCAGGAGTTTTCCTGCAGACTTGTCCAGGAGTTTTCCTGCAGACTTGTCCAGGTCTTTTCTAGCAGACTTTTCCAGGATTTTTCTTGCAGACTTCTCCAGGATTTTTCTTGCAGACGTCTCCAGGATTTTTCTTGCAGACTTCTCGATGACTTTTCTTGCAGACTTCTCGATGACTTTTCTTGCAGACTCGTCCAGAACTTTTCCTGCAGACTTGTCCAGAATTTTTCCTGCAGACTTGTCCAGGACTTTTCTAGCAGAGTTGTCCATGATTATTCCAGAAAACGTATCCAGACTTTTTCTACGGTACTTGTCCAGCATGTTTCTCAGGAACAATTATTATGCGTACAAGACACTTGTCCGATATCAGATGACTTTTCGAAAAGTTTTTAAGACATATGTTCAGAATTTTTGCACGAATCTTGTCCAGGGATTTTCCAGAACACTTGTCCAGGAGGTTTCAAGCAGAATTGTTCAGGATATTTCCAAAAAACTTGTCCTCACTGATTAGCTCATGGGTACGTCGGACATTTGTGGAGCGGTTTTTAGGACATTTGACCACAATATTACCAGGGCTCTCACCCATGATTCTTTTCCAGGGTTTTTGCAGAAAGTCCTGAAAATGTGATGGACAAAAGCCCTGCAAAGGTGCTGCATGAAAGTCGTCGAAACCTGCTCGACCAAAAATTCTATAAAAATAGTTCCGGAAGAATTATGGACAAATAATCCAGAAAAAATGCTCAAGAAATGATCCTCATTCGAAACGCGCTAGAGAAAGGGTCCTGAAATTTTGCTGGACAAATGATTCTGAAGACATTCTGGACAAGTGATCCTGAAAACATGCTGGACAAATGATCCTGAAAACATGCTGGACAAATGACCCTGATAACATGCTGGACAAATGATCCTAAAAACATGCTGGACAAAATGTCCTGAAAACATGCTGCACAAATGATCCTAAAAACATGCTGGACAAATTTTCCTGGAAACATGCTGGACAAATGATCCTGAAAACATGCTGGACAAATGATCCTGAAAACATATCGGACAAATGATCCTGAAAACGTGCTGGACAAATAGTTCTCGAAACGCGCTAGAGAAATGGTCCTGAAAACATGCTGGACAAATTGTCCTGGAAACATGCTGGACAAATGATCCTGAAAACATGCTGGACAAATGATCCTGAAAACATGTCGGACAAATGATCCTGAAAACGTGCTGGACAAATAGTTCTGGAAACGCGCTAGAGAAATGGTCCTGAAAACATGCTGGACAAATGGTCCAGGATAAATGCTTGACAAATCGTCCTGGAAACATCCTAGTCTGTTAGATTAATCCTAGAAAATTCTGCCTGAAAAATCGTAGACAAGGCTCTTCTAAGTACCAACAGCCGTCATTACATCAAAATATTGCAATGTGCTGAACAAAAGTCCTCGAAGCATGCTTCACAAATCCCTGGAAAGGTACTGGACAAAAGTCCTGGAAAGGTGCACGACAGATGCTTCACAAGTACGATGGACAAGTGTGGTCGAATTACACGTTATCAGAAGTTATCTAGTAACCTTATAAAAAACCGTGTATCCAGAAAGATTAGATACCTGAGAATTTCACGACGGAAGTTGTAATTTTCAGGACGCCATTTGTCGGTAGGTGTAACGGTGAACTGTTGTTCGTGGAGAAGTGTTCTGGAAAAGTCTGTTGGAAAGATTCTGAAAGAGTCTGCTGGAATATCCTGGAAACACTTCCTGGAATATCCTTGAAAATTTTGCTCGAATATCCTGGAAAAGTCTGCTTGAGAAAACCTGAAAAAAACCGCTTGAGAAAACCTGAAAAAAACCGCTTGAGAAAACCTGTAAAAGTCCGCTTGAAAAAACCTTGAAAAGTCTGCTGGAATTTTCTGGAAAAGTCTGCTGGAATTTTCTGGAAAAGTCTGCTGGAATTTCCTGGAAAAGTCGGCTGGGATATCCTGTAAAAGTCGGCTGGGATATCCTGTAAAAGTCGGCTGGGATATCCTGTAAAAGTTTGTTGGAATATTCTGGAAAAATCTGTTGGAATATCCTGGAAAAATCCTGAAAATGTCCTCTGGTAAAATCCTGGGCAAGTGTTCTGGAAAATTTCTCGGTAAGTTTTGCTGCCCTGGAAATATGCTTGAGTCCTAGAAGCATGATTAAAGATATTAATTAAAAATGATTAAAGATGTGTTGACGTTAATACGTTGGGAGTTCGTAAATCACAACAGGGATGGATTAATTGTTTGGAGCCTATCATGTAGGACTATAGTCGTTTACTGTAGTCTACAAAGGTGAAATGTCAGAAGGTGAATTGGCGGAAGGTGTATTCGCGGAAGGTGTATTGGCAGACGGTGTAATGTCGGAAGGTGTATTTTTCAGAAGGTCATTTGTCTTGAAGGTCAATTGTCAGAAGGTGTAACGGTGGACGGTGATGTGTACACGGTGATATGGAAAAGGTGGAACGTACAGTTACGGTCGACGCTCTATAACAATTGCAGACATTATGTTTCGCTACAACATTCCATTCAACTACGTCTTAATCTTCACAGATACGGAGGAGTTCTTGTCCTCTGAAAATCTCAACCTGTTCTCCAGGCTATCCAGAATATCGATACCCGCAGTGTACATGTTGATATTGGACGAACATGATGCGTACGTTATCAGCTTTGCACATGCCCTTCAATCTGTTCAATTCTTATTCAGAATTGCGGTCTTTACGGAGTTCTACATTCGAGAGCTACACCGAATCATTCACAGAAATCTTCAACGTGCTCCACTTCGGGTTGACGGCTATAATTATAACGATCCGTGTGAGCTTACGTTATTTTTGCCCTCTTTGACGGACTGTGCAATCACTACATTGGTTACCAATTTTAACTTGACCTTGTATAGAAGCCAGGATGAGCCATATATTTTCCCACTACCAGATTCTTATTGCAGTTATATTATTGCTAGATATTATATAGATGCTGCGCTTGTAGACTCTCTTGGATATGGTTCCTTTTACGACTTTGATGCTTATTCCGTAACGAGCTCTGAAATCAAGTTTCTTTGTATCAGCAGTGTGCACACCAAAGGACTTGTAGCCTTTGTCCGAGCTTATGATCAGCTGACTTGGATTGTTACAGCAACAGCCTGCATATTTCTGACAGCAGCCATCGCTGCGATGTCCGGCAACCCAACGTTCTCTTTCTGGAGAAAATTGCAAGCGTCAGCACCAGTTGTCGTAATGTTTCTAATTGAGCGATTCTACGGTTACGGGGGAGTAATTCGTTCTGCCTCCAGGCAGGTTGTGCTGGTGATCACTCTTTGGGCGTTTGGAGCAATGCTGCTTGGAATGTGTTACAGCGGGAATATGGTCAGTGAACTCACATCACCCTCTCTTCCCCCGTGTCCTCATGATTTGAAACAACTTGTTCGGTCAGAGTATCCCGTTGTGACCGGTTCTAAATATTTTAAAGACCGTGATGCTGATGGCAACAGTATTCATGGTACGTTGTTTCAGGGGTTCATCGAGAGGAATTTGCCAGCCGACACCAACGGCTCATTAGTCACTCTTATACGACACTTGGAAAATGTTGCCGCTCCAGCTGAAATGAGTACCAACTTTGAATTGTTTGCTTATGCAGGTTTTTCGGCTGAAATAGATGCCGTCGGAATAACGATAGCGCTGCAGAACAATGAACAACGTGTATTGACTGGAGGCGGTTTGCCTATTTTTGACCAAAAATCTTTGTTGGCCATACGTGGGAACTGTCTTTCAGTAATGTTTCGAAGATTTTTGGGTGCATTATTTCAATCTGGAATGCCCAAACTTTGGAGTGATATCCAAGACGCCCTTTCTTCGACCAGGGAATTACATAACGTTGAAATAGCTCACAAAGATTTGGACAGTTTAGGGCAAAGAGACACTAAAATTGCAAGCATCTGGCGCAACTTTGACGTTTGGTTGCAGGTCGAAGCCCCCTGGAGTGCGGCAAAGTTGGTTGATTTGAGTGCAGTCTTTACTGGTTTTGGCATTTGTGTACTGCTGTCCTCTTTGGTTTTTATTAATGAACGATGCCCCTGGACGTTGATTTTGAGCCGTCTGCGTATAACGTCTAAAAATTTCTGTGTTGCTATGGGCAAGTTGGTACGTAAATTTTCATTCATTCTCAATATTACATGTTACTGGCTTAAAGTTATAACACGCAGAAAGTAAACTCGCAGTCGCGTATCCTCGAATTTTTTGCCGTTCGCTAGCCAACCTTAATCACAAAAATCTCTCACGATCTCCCGTAAAATAACTGACTTGTAGTAAAACGTAAATTGTATCAGAACGTAGTAAATCTATGAATTGTGAGCACCCTCATTGTGTACAAATAAAAAAAATGAAGAAACTGTTGTAACTATGCATGTATTGAAATCTGATATTCACGAACAGACAGCTTACAGAAAAAATATCCCGACATTGTTGAGCGTGAAAGCCACGGCTACGGGGAATGATTTTTTGGATGTGTGTAATTATGTGAAGAGGTGAACAACGCAGTAGGATGACGTCGTCCTGTTCCCCGCCGCACCTCTATGACGTCACTTTCCAATCCTCCCCTTTTGCTTTTAACCTAACGGTCAACATCGTATGCGCTCTCAAGTTTTATGACGGTCAACATTTTATTCCCATAAGCAAAGTGTCTCCAAGTGCCCATATTATATATACTGCTTCGATCAACTTTGAGGAACTCTGCGTCCCAACTGCTCATATCATCCGTTGGCTTTACCACTTTCTCATCATCGTCAGCCGCAGCTCCCTTTTCAAGGTTACTTCTTGCCAATGACTCGTACTTAATTGCCATAATTTTTGTAAATTGTTATGTTGCCAAATATGGAAATTTAATGTTCTTATGTTTGTCCTCATGCTGACGTAATTTGAACTTATAATTTGTACGGAAGTCACACTTTGAGCATTTGAACGGTTTATCTTCACTGTGGACGCTGTTGACGTGATAGTTCAACTTGATTTTGGTCTTCCATGCACGTTTGCATCCAGGTAATTGGCAAACGAACGAAAAGGAAAGGCCTTTCCAACTCACTTCTACTAGTGCATTTATAGCTGCACGTTGGACACTTCCACTTCTTTTCTGCAGGAGCTCTCACACCTTCATGTATCACCTTTATGTGATTTCGCATTGTTTCTAATCGTCTAAAAGTAGCAAGACAGGTGGGACACTTGTAAGGCCTCTCCTTAGTGTGGCTCGGCAAGTGTTGATTTAGTTGCTGTCGTGTTTTGAACGACTTTGAACACAGGGGACAATGTAACATTTTAACATAAAGGCCAGCGTGAGGTGATGAAAAAAGTTACAAATCAGTTGATATTGTCTTCAGTATGAGTCTGAAAATTAATCAAGAAAACGCAAGGTTTTTGAAGTTTTCCTGTATGAAATCCACAGCAAAATCACATCACTGACGAGGGTTCCAATAACTCTGAATGATTAAATGTTAAAACTAACCTGTAATAGTTAACAATTTGATTTCAAGCTGATCTTTTTGATGTGCAAGAAATTCACGTAGGACCGCGGTCAGAAATATTACCTCTCACTCAAAAGCTGCTTGATGTGTTGTAGGGGACCAACGCGACGACGGTTGTCCACGCAAAATTTGAATGAAGAAGGGGCTTGGCGCACCGTAGTTCCCAGCTCCACCTTAAACAAGGCTAACAGCAACGTCTGAGTTTTACCTCCACAGGTTTTATATTGTGTGGACGACACCTTATTACATCAGAAAGGAACGAGTAGGCTGTTGTACTTATTAGCATTGGGGTAGAGTGACCCCAAGCTTTTTAATAAAGAGAATGTCACTTTCTCAAGCTGGACACGCTGCGGCGGTGCAGCTTAAACTTGGACCAGAAGCCCTTTTAAGAAGTGCTAATTTAAGTAACCAATTGAATTGCATTTAAAAACGAGCAATTTGAAATCGGAGGTGTTGAATGCTGTAGCTGTGTGTTACTAATGTAAACGTGATGTATTTAATTTTAAAAGGCTGTAGCAGCTTACAGCAAGAAAATTTCTGTGTGAAGGGATGAACAGTATACAGCCGCTTAGCTTAGGTCAAAGAGAGGCTTTCTTAAATGCATTACACTCCGCTCCAGACTGGGAGGGATGTTGTCTTTATCGCCATTTATTTTTGGTGACAGAATGTTTTTATTTCTTGAAACAGTATCCATGAGATTTTTCCATGATTTCTTCAAAATTCATTAAAAAATTAAGTAATTTATTTTTGATTAAATAAGCACGGCTGCAAAAAGGTACATCCTCATCCTACTGTTCTCAATAACTTTTCCCAGGAAGGACCCGCCGCAATTATTATGGACTTTAGTCACATTGTCATGAACATGCTGGGTTTGAGCCGTGCTGGCTATTGGTTCAGTTGGATGGTGAACTTTTGCGTCCCGGCGGTGATTTCAGTGCTTGTTATCGTCGCAATGCTTATCATGCATATGACGGGAGAGGGACCGGTGCTTATTTATTCCGCAACGTAGGCAGTGCGATGGTTCTTGCCGGGTTATGTCTTTGCTGCCGTGTGGTTCTGTTTTTTCATTGCAACTTTCTTCAAGACAAGTTGGACCTTAAAACTCCCAAATTTATTTTGCACCTGGCTCACAGAGATCTAAATTGCAGATGGTATTGCCAACTCCTTCAGGAGTCCAAGGTTGGCTAATTCCGGCGATGCTCATCAGTAATAATGAACAAAGATTCTTAGGGAGTCAATTACTGGCGTCTATATTTTATCAAAATATGTGTTTATATTTGGGGTTTTCATACGATTGCTAAGGCGTCGTACATAAATTACGTAACGCTCGATGGGTCGGTAGTCGTGCGAGGTTTTGTGACAAGGTGTTACTTGGGGTGGTCGGTACAATACGAAATTTTAACGTCACACTACAAATTCATAAAATCTGAAAACATCATGGAGAACTTGACAGCTTTGTTAAGCTGTCTTACGTGCATTTTGGTCAATGATTTTCAGAAAATTCCTCACATTGTTAAACCTTGTAGTTTCAGTAACTAGCCTTGTTCATAGTATCCCCAAGCGTTGCTAGAACGTCACGACCACTTACCTTCATCAACAAATAACTTGATTGGATTCACACTCTCTGCATAAATGTTTGCTTGATGCGCGCTTGTCTTTCTCCTCACTTGCGCATCGCTTTTCTCTGCGCAAAGTATGAAAAATCGCCAAAAATTGAACTTGTTCAAGTTTTGAAGGAAGTGCAAATGAGGTGAGTATGAAACTGAAGTGCAAAGGAACCAGAAAATGAAATTTAACCTCGCGTGAATTTGTTCACGTTAAGCAAAGTAAGAATGCGCTGAAAAAGGAAGTGACAAAGAAAGGTTCGTGATCTTGGAGTGAATGGACACTATGGACAAGGCTATTGAATTTAAAGTTTCAATAAAGAAATGTGTTACATGAGGGGGTCGGTCCTATAATGTTGTGTTACGTAGGTGTTACTTAAGCAGTCGGTCGGTCAAAATTGTGAAATTTCGTGTTACGTAATTTATGCACGACGCATGTTCAGTTTCAGTACATGTTGAGTTTTAGTCCATCGGAATGTTGACAATGTAGGAATTCTTGAGTTCGTCTAGCTGGAAATATTTGGAAACGGCATATTTCCAATGGGTGTTTAAATTTTCAAGGATTCCCACAAAATTTCCATAGTTCCCGGAAAGTTGCTGGAAAACTTCCACTCAATTTAGATTTCTAGGAATTTCCCACCAAAGGTCTCAGCTGACAGACCAGTGGCAAATGACCCACTGGCAAACGACTTTAAAAGGAGCAAAGAATAGGTTGACGACTAAAACTCTGTTTTACTTGCTGGTCTTTTATTAAGAAAACAGCCACTAGTTACTCTTAAAAGTAGTTGGGAGTATAAAATCTACATTGCAGAATGGGATATCTATCTTTACTGACGTGGACGGCTTATAGTAACTCATTGACCCAGGTGGTGCGGAAATCAAGAATACCGAGTAACAAATCTTTCATAATCAAGTGGGAAAACTACGAGAGACTGACCTAAAATGTCCTGCGGAAGCTCATTACATAACAAATTGTAGCTTCGTGAATTTTTAAACTCTTATTATTTTTAAAACATTACAATGTTTCATGTGTTTTGTTCTGTCGAATATCTTGCCTGAAAATAAACTAACTGTGAACTGCAATGGTTTGTAATAGGGGAACCTCATTTGAGGCATTCTCAAATTGTTACGTCACAGGTCCATTTAAGGTTCATGTGCACTTTTGTCGATTACAGGAAAGAGGACAGATTTTTGTGTACGCTTCCACTCTGGAGAAGATTGTCATGACTGTTTGTCAACTATATGACCTCAGCTCAAGTGTTAAAGAAGCAAGTAAATCAGCGTGGCCAAAGAAAGAAGACATGATTAGATTGGGGCACAATACATAGAAAAAAACATAAAGGAGTGGAGACGGCAGAGTGTATGCAAGCTTTGAAAGCGGAAAATATGTACATTTCCTTTTCCATCAGTGTATGTGTACGATCCAATGAACAACTATTTAGGCAGGCTCAAGAATTTCCCGTGCATAGATATTTCTATAAATAATACGTACGAATCCTCCGTATTTCAAGGTACCTCGAGACTTCGAACTATTGAAAAAATCACGATACTAGGACATGATATCTTTGGAATCATGCCCTTTTATGTAATAGCTCCAAGCTAGATTAGAACTTGCGTTCTTTCAGTTTTCTACGTGTACAGTACCGGAGTGTTAACCACCGCGCCATAAGCCACTGCCTTAGGCGTGGCCGCCCGTCTTCATGGGATTTAGTCTTAATAAGAGTTCCAAAAATATACTGGAGTGATAAATGATCCATCTAAAACGACAGTACAAATGAGAGCTATTTTAAGTTTCATGTTTCAGTCAAATTTTCTTCAGAAATATTCGAATAATCATTCCATTCTCCCAATTGCTATATCTCATCAATTTATTTACCTTTTGAGATACTGATTCCAATATCAATTCAAATACCGATTCTCTCATTCATGATGGAAAAGCTATGAACCGGCATTCAATAATGAATGCAGAGACGAGTTCATGCAGCACTCTTTTTTTATCAGCGGTCGAGAGTCACACTGCTGATAATACGTGGTAACCATGCACTTTTTACCAAATCGGACTTCCCTGGACTGTTAATTAGATAATATTTCAGGTTTTTTGGAGTTCTGATCGTGAAGTTTTGGCACGAAAACTGAAAGATGAGCATCATGAAAGACCCCCATGCCACTCACATGCAAATGCAAGCCGCATGATTGAAAACGTCAATAAACTACCGAGCAGGCCGTATTCTTCAAAGTCACCTGTAGTTTCGCCCATTCCTAAGGCATCACAGAAAGACTCTTTGAATGAAAGCATACCGCCAGCGGATAAATAACTCAAGAGGACGATGAATTGTGGGCTGAGTATGAGAAATTTTGCAAGCACTATGACGATGGAAAAGCCAGAATGGATAAGGTTGGCCCTCATGAAGTCTTGCTTGTATATCATGCCGTAGCTCCCAAATGTAAATTTCTTCAGAAACTGGCAAGTCAATGCTGTATATTTATGACAGGAATTTTTATTTAAATATTAAGCACATTTTGGTTACATTTTGGTTTCAAAGAAGTGAAATAATGCTACAGCCGCCAACATCGATGATGACGTAAACGCATGCACTCCAGTTATCAGACGAAGTGTACCTTATCGTGACTGTCATTCACCCGCTGATACAACCGCAAATGTGGGCAACTTCAGTCCATTTGGCAGCTTGAGGTCAAGCTTGAGCCAACAGCTTGAGAGCAACACAGATTCTCAAGGTTCGTCTGTCAATGGGTGTCATCCCAGTTGCTTTGAAATTGCTAATGCTCCTGATAATATCAGCCGTAATTTTCTTATTAAGAAATAATACAAAGATAGCTTGAAGCCTGGAGGGTGGTTTGTCGGGGACGTGATAGATGAAATGGCGGTAGGAATATTGAAAGCCTTTAATTTAGAGAAGCAGGTGTCCTTATTCACATCTTACAATTGGCAGTGCCTTAAGCAGATGATTCATTATCCATAAACTTATTTGAGATAAGCTGCAAAGTTTGCACCTTTAAATACTGATTTTTCGTTGTTTATTTTTCATAAGAGCTACCATTGGGTTCTCTGTGCTGTTTCTTATAAAACAAAATCGGTCGTTTTTTTGAGATACGCTTTAAGTTACGTGGATGTCGTGTTTGAAACTGCATTAAAATTCGTTGCCGCTTCTTATGCAGTAGCTGAGATTATTTTGTGAATGACAATCTGTAATTTCACAGCCATCCAACCCAACGTTGACCTTTGCAAGTCAAAATTCTATCATATCCACATCGGGATATGATCCGGATTCGGATATGAGCGTGCATCCTAATTCGAAGTTTCTTGAGAGATATGTCAAAAAAAACGTTTTTTGGCCGTTACCCGGATCGATCTCTTGCCTCCGAAAAATCGGGATTTTCTCATATCTCCCGAACGGGTGGTCCGATTTTGACAATTTTTTTTGTTTGACAGAAAATGGCATATTATGATGAACTGTAGACGCAGACATCCTAATTCGAAGTTTCCTGAGGGATATGCCAAAAAAACGTTTTTTTGGCACATTTTTGTCCATTAGTTTTGTTAAGGGTCGAAAATCAAAACATCGAGAATTTTCATCCTCCGTTAGGTTATTTGCTATCGAATGAAAACAAATTATCCAAATCGGACAACAATTGGCGGAGATATCCTCTACACAATGCACAAATCTCACTAAAATACCAACTTTTCAGCAATTCCGTCGTTGCGACTCTATGATTCTGGGGGCTACTGGATACTTTACTGCGGGAAATTTTATACTCGATGGATTTTGAGGTTTTGAGAAGAGGACGAGTTGAAGATCAAAAATAGAAAGCAACGAGGAGAGATAAGCGGTTCAAGATTCCAAATTTTATCATTTAATTAAATTTTGTTTGGAAATCAGTGAAGCATTTTTACCAACAGTCCTTTTAAGGACTCTCCATAGCAGCTTGAGGAGATACGCAATATTCAAGGCTTCTACAGAAAAGAAGAGGTAATAAATTTTGCAATCAAAATGTATTATTAAGATCATTCTCGAAAGCTAGTCTAGTATCGATGACAAAAATTACATATTAAGCTGAAAATATGTATATTTAGTATAAATTTATGAATAATGAAGTTGGGTTGCAGTAATTGTTGAATTCGAGTAGTATCCCCAGAGTAACGTTGTAAGCCATTGGATGAATTTGATTTCAAACCCCAAGGCGTAGGGCCAACCCTCAATGTCTTTTTTAATTATGTCGTGTTTGTGCAATTTAATGACAATATTGTTGATTTCCAGACATGAGACATGCCAAAACGGAGAAAAAATAAACCGTCTTGCCAGAACCCATATCATTGGGAAGGTCACATTGCCATTGGAACGCATTGTTTGTGTTCCACAAAAGTCAAGTAAGTTAGAATTTTATCGACGAATCTCCTTTTGCGATCAAATGGTGTCAGTGCCCAATATTTTGTGTCAGAGCCCGCTGTAAATTATTGTAGATCGGATTGAGAAATTAATTTGACTTAGCAGAACTTGAAGCCGACAAAATGTGATACATTTTATGGAATGAACAAAGAGAATGTCGACGTTATCAATACGAAAATTGAAGAAGCACAAGCGCAAGAATGTTGTTTGAAACGGTAGCATTAGGCTGCCATAGAAAACTGCTGACGATGACAACAGAGTACATGGGTCACTATCTCACTATCTGATTTTATGACAAATGATGACGAGTGCCTCAGTGGGTCATGAAATGCCCAAAATAATGTCTTTTGTGGAATATTTCCGGAGGAAGTGGCTGAACTGAGGCAGATGGATGACGAATACCTCAAGACTGTGAATATTGTTCCGGTTATGCCTGCAATTACTGGCTTGAAGAGTGAGTCAAGCTGTTGTTAGACTTGAAAAAAATGTTTAATTTTAAAATCGGAATTTTGTAGATTCTTACGAGTTTGAATGTTTGGCAGATTTGAAGGCCCTCAAATTAAAATTTAATGCTGGGATCTATGATGATAATGATGTCCCATACGCATACGTTGACGATGATACGTTATTGTTTTCCAAAGTATCGAGATTCATTGCCTTCGAAAGGTGTCTCTCCCTTACTGTCGCCCTGGAGTTTTGGGAGTACGAGTACCCTCCAGGTATATTTTTCAGTTTAAATTTAAACTAGCTTTTATAATTTCTACTTGTGGTACGATGCAAGTGTTAATATTTTTTTGTAATTTAAAGCAATGAAACACTTGGAGCCTTTCACATCGGTCACTTTTGCGTCCGTCTATGCCTGAATTGCGTGATATCGAGCTGGAGCTTAAACTGAAACGGATAAGAATGGGCTGGTTTGTGCGAATTGACTGCTATTTGTAATGTTAACAGGTAGTTATTCATTGTTATGTTAGAAACCTATGTAGGCTGTCTGTGTGTTAAACTCCTTTGAATGTGATTTTGTAGAGTTTGTGTAATGTTTCAGCAGAGCAGTTATTTCACTTTAAATTTTAAACTGTCATTTGTAAAGGTTTTTGAGATACAAACTTCAACATTAATTGGATATATTTAAATAAATGAATGGCCTGTGGTATGAGTGCCAAATGGTAAAAACGATTGAACAAAGCTGAAATTGACACATGAAATAAATCAATTTATTTTTACACGTACTTTTTACTTCACTCATCGGTCAATTCATCAGTTTTATGATCTATTGCTGCTCATGGCAATGTGTGTGGCTACGCGCATGTAGCACGGGAAAACATTCATTCAGGGACATTAGAGCACACACCGCACTGGTGAGCGGACAATCAAGTGTCAAAGAGATTGTGGGATGGCATTCAAAGAGAAATCAGCTTTGAAAACTCACATAAAGTTCAAACGGAGCGACGAGCGTCCATTCAAATGAGATTTTTCAAGCTGCATTAATACCACTAACGCTAACATTTAGTGGTGCAACAACAAAATTAGCTCAACACAAGAAAACGCACTATGATAAACGCCAATTTGCTTGCATAATATTCCGAGTGTATGTGGGTCCAAACACAATGCATAAACATGTTCAATGGCTCAAGTTATAGTGGGTTGTTATAAGGCAAGGCAACTTCACTGAGCGACTCTTATACAGAGCTCAAGGACAAAAGTGTGTGTGGAGGAGCCGCAGGCAGTGGAAAGTACTATTTCAGTACAGGTGTGGGCATGCTTAAAAACAAGTCTGTAAGGGTGAAGGGATGGATGGTTGCGGCCGATTATAACAAGCGTCCTTGTATTCGGAGCTGCAAAACATTTACTGCTGTGACAACAGCTGTGGAGTTCTTTTACTGTCGTGATGACTTTCAGAGGTAGTGGAGCCTGCTGCATTTAAAATACATTTAATTTCATTTACACGCCTTATTTGTTTATGGACGTGCTATCTCATCAGTAGTGCTTCTAAAGTATCTAAAATGAACAAATCCTACTTCGTCTGTGTAAGAAGTCTTAATGCACACTCCTCTGTGCACTCCAAGGAGACATCCTTTACCTGTAACTTGTGTGAAAAGAAATTCATCTCTCGATCCAAATTAAATTCTCACATTTTAAGTCAGCACGAACGACTCCGTAGACAAAAGCATTTGAGATGTAATTTGTGCCATTTTGAAGTTCACCAGCAAAGTCTTTTGATTCAGCACATGAGAAAGCACACCGGTGAGCGACCATTCGAATGTACAGTTGACGGCTGCAGAGAGACATTCAAAACGAAGCCTACTTTGAAAAGCCACGTTTGCCACAAACACAGCAATGAGCGTCCCTTCAAATGTCACTTCCCAGGCTGCCATTATTCCGGGAAATCACGTGAAAATTTATTTGCACACAAGAAAACGCACAGTGATGACCGGCCATTTGCTTGCCCTAATGTTGAATGCAACTACCGTGCTAAATTCAGGCAGGACATCGAGATACATGTAACTGGCGTTCATAGTGAAACTAAAACGTTGGCTTGCTCCAAGTGTGACTTCAAGACCTCTAGTAAGAGTGGAATAAAATACCACGTTATGCATGGACACTCTACAAGAAGGGACTTCAAATACAGCCATCCACAATGTACAAAATCTTTCAAGACTTCCAGAAACCTCAAGTATCACTTTAGCAATTGTCATGAAGAAAGAAACACCGAATGTGGTCTTTCCGGTTGTGAGGGGAAACTTTCCAACAACACCGCGCTGAATGCTCACAAACGGAGAGCTCATTCAAAGAAAACCATTGCTTGCCCTAACCTTGGTTGCAAGTTCCGTACAAACACGCTGGCAATATTAGCCCGCCATGTGATCATCCACGATGCTGGGGATGAAAAGATTCCTTGTTCAATAGAAAGCTGTGAGTTCGAAGGAAGAAATCGAATAGCCATTGTATCACACATACGTCATCATAAGACCCGCTTATCATGTCCAGTACCCGTATGCAACCGAAAAACATTTACCGAAAAGGCCTTCAAGAAACACAGTAAACTTCATAACCCTGTGGGCAGGCCGTTTCACTGTCCCTTGTGTTGTCAATATTTCCCAACCTTGACTCGGTTTTTCAGTCACTCTTTTGTTCACACTAATGAGAAACCATTGAAGTGTGGGCATTGCGAATTTGGAACTTGCTCTCGAACTGGCCTAAAGCGTCAGATTTCTAGAGCCCATGCAAACATCAAGTGCCCTTTCATTGTCCTTCCTTTAGAAGACCGAGAATGTCTTCACTGCAAAGTGGTGTTGCCAGTTTCAGAGTTTCTTGTTCATTCAATGCGTCATGTGATCCCAGTTTTGATGCTAGAGAGACTGGAAATAAGGCGGTCATGAGAAAGTTGTGAGGTTTTGGTTGCAGTTACCGTGCAAAGAGAGCGAGTCACTTAGACGACCATATGATCGTGCATTAAGAAAAAATGACAAGTTTACATTGTGACGACCTGGGGGTTAGGTCATATACTCGCTTGGCATGTGAGTAGGAAGTGTAAACCACACGGGCACATAGGAGCACATGAAGTGATGATAATGACTGTGGGATGTTTATACTTAATACTTAGTATTAGATGCACTAAGTAATAATAATTAGTGTGGATGGTCGGTGCGGATGTAGCGTAAGGGGTGAGATTAATCAATAAAGCACTGAGGCACAGGTTTTTATATGTATTAATAATAATAGTAACACAAGAGTTTATTGGGATGTTCACTCTTCACCCTCCACACACCGACTTTGTCGGAATGCTTTGCATTCACTCATCCAGAGCCCGGACATGTATGTACTAAAAATATCGAAATTATGTATGTAAACATGTGACGAAAATCTTCAAAATATGTACTACAATATGTACCAAATTTAACCGGTTGTTGAATGAAATTTGGAACTTTCAACTTTAATTATCAAAATTTCATGCTTTTCGTAACAATAAGCTTCCCATGTAGCACAACAGCGGAAATTTCTCGTTCATTTTACGTCAACGAGTGCAGCTATTAACGAAAGTTTCACGTTAAACGAGGGTGCAGAGATAGTCAAAAAATCATAGAAAAATAGGTTCAAATGTCCGCCCATATAACGTAAAATATTCTAGTGCATTCCACGTAGATTTCACGCTTCAGATTTCCGTGTTTTTTCCATTCACTATTACACGTAATTTTTACGGAAGACAACTAGCCTAATGCGGTTGGTCTCTTAAGGACTATTTTATTAACCTCGTGACAATTAAAGTAGCGTGATTTCAAAATTCATGCACAGAATTTATTAAATTTATTTATTTCTTACTGAAATAATAACATTTTCAAATAAATTATTGTGAATAAATGACCAAAAAAATTTCAATTTATTAATGCATCATCCATGGACTTGACTTTCCTCTGGTCTGGAGAGCCTGAAATTGTCAAAATTAATGGCAATATATTTCAAGTAATTTAAAATATGCAGTAGGACTTTTAACTTATTTGGAGATTAATTGTGCTCACCTATTCAGTCTGCACTTTGCTGCTATCAGTCAAACTCCAATGAACTCTTCTTAATCCTCATCAAATTAGATGACAATCCTGCTGTCAATTTCAAACACAAACATGTCAAAGATTTCACACAGAAATCATAAAAAATCACGGGTTTAGAAATTATAACGGACTATTATTATTACCTTTATATTATACAGCATGATTTCTGTTCCATCAGCACGCAGCTTTGTTTTTTAAAGTTCTCCATTGTGTTCGCCGACGCGTCCTCTGATGTCTTGCACAGAACGATATTATTGCTACTAAACTGCTACTATGAAGTTTAAAGATGCTGTACTAACTATTAATTTAGGTCACTCACTCATTTAATATATTTTAATTAACTTCACAAAATGAATGCTAGAAACACTGATTATCTACTGGGCGCCTTGAGACAGAATGAACCGTTGGACACTGGCGATGCCATGCCCGCTCAGTCTCATTGCGCATGACTTGGCCGCCATAAAATATGTGAAACTTTTTGACGCATTGTGAACGTAAAATTAACGGGTGCCGAATTTCATTTAATTCACCTTTGAGCATCGTTGAGAGGGCTGAAGTATTCACGTCCTATTCGCGTTATATTAGCGTAAAAAACTCAACGTCCATTTTTTGCACCTTTCATACACGTAAATACGTGTAGGTTGTGCTACATGGGTTCGGTTTTGAGCCGGAAATCAAGCTTTGAAAGCGATTTAGCATAATTTACTAAGAGCTACGACGAATTCAGGGTTTAGAAAATCAACACAAAATAAAATGTCTCTTTAATATTCGTCCATTCTTACGAGTATTTACTAAAGAAATGAAGCGTTTTTATGAAATTTGTCAAAACTTAAATTTTTTCGGATGATTTTTGGCTATATGTATTTTTTTCCAAAAATATGTGCATTTTTTAGGCGAAAAGAACAGAATATGTACCAAATATGTGTAAAATTCTAAAATATGCAGGTACGTATGTAAATGTAAAAATTTCTAAAATATGTACCAATATGTAAAATTAAATGTAGCTCAATCGACTCCTTTTGGTATGAAACGTCAAAAGCCAAGCATTCAGAGTCATACCTTTCACCTAGAAAAATATGTATTTACATAGAAATCCGGGCTCAGCATCACATTCACACAGTAGAGCATAGACACTTAGCATACCATAGCCAGCGGCCTATGTTAATAATAGTTAAATGACCTTCCCATTACATAGCATGGGAATAGAGTAAGTAAGTGAGCTGACACATTCTCAGGGTGTCACAACATGTTCTACGACAGGCTGTGTGTATCTACAAAGGGAAAAATATCTCAGCCATTGAAAAGCACATGCGTCGCCATGATACACTTTCACCAGTCCTGTATCAGATTATGGCCCTCTTACAGGTAGCAAAGACGTCTTCAAGAACCACCTTAAGCTTCACAACCTCTCCAGCTCCAGCAGGCCCGAACGAAGTTCGCAGTCCAGGCCTGCAAATCTTTAAGCAAAGGGCGCCGGATTCTGATACCAACAGAAGCTTTCCTTTTCTAAAATTAACTGTCGACAGCTGCAGTTTTGAGAGGAGTGACTCATTGAGTCCTGAGTCAGGGATCTTATCTTAAAGTCTGGATGGACTTTGAACATTGAGAAGGGGAGAGCGGATGATAGCAAGCCAAGGCCAAGACTCTGTCTCTTCATAATGCAACATGAGTCACTTGGATGAATCGGCACATTAAGGTCTCAGTTGGCACTTGCCAGTCCTCATTAACTAACTTGATTGGCTACATGAACTTTGGATGAGCGTTGAGGAGGCTAGACAAAACATCCGACTGGCAACTCAATGGAAAGTGAAGGCTCTCGGCTTTTTTCGGTACAAGAAATGCTGTTCGCAAGTATGGACTAAAATATATTGCTGCAGCAAAGAATAATTCAACTTAAAGCATGAAAGGACCTTCAGTACGACTGATTGCGGGCTAGTGCATAATTTTCAATGTCAAGAACTAAAACTTGAGACGTTTTAATTACAACTCAGCACTCCGTCCTATTGGCAGGCTTTAAGTTTTAGCCACCAAGTTTAACATTAGAAACCTGATAAAGTCGACCGCCAGTTGAGTGGAACACGCAGCCAAGGCTTCTCGCTGCGTCATCCCACAGTTTGAGTCGGTAGTTGGAACAAGTCGAAGACTGGTGGGAGTTTAAGCAATGTCCAGTACTCTTGTTGGCCAAAAGAATATTAAGAGACTGGAATGGGGTCCTTGAAGAGCTTACGCTCAAAGTTCTAGACAAACGAGAAGATTTCATGGAGCAAGTTGTACAAGACAACCAATTTCCAAGCCTAAAAAAGTTGAAGCTGCGGGAACGTTCTGCTACTCCAGACGAGGCTTACAAGAATTACATGAAGGACCTGGTTTCCCGTGCTCCAAGACTTCAAGAACTACAAACTGATGTACCCATAATTGCAATGCTTCACGCAATAGAAGAAAGTTCAGTAGTGATTAGGTATCAACACCTAGCTCATGCTCCCTTCAATGAGATTCCGGAGACTGCGATCGGGAAACTCAGACTGGAAAAAATGAGAATGTTGAGCGTTCCCCGCGACTTTGACTTTGAAAGATTCTACAGAATCACTCCAATGTTGTTCAGAGGGTCTTGCACTGCAACACTTCGCGAAATACAAGTCGATGCAGTGCTTGCAGTGCCATTGATGTGTTACGGAGTTCGCCTTGAAAAGGTTAAGGACCTTGACATGGTCATCGACTACTACAAGTTGAACCTCTTTGAGCCGTGGATCTTGAGAATTGTGAAGGGATTTGATTTCACGCGAATCTTTCCTAGCTTGGCAAGAGTCAAAATTTCTAATGAGATTTTTCGTGGACTCTCACAGGATCACAAAAACCAAATTATTGCGCAAGCGAACGCCATTTTGAAGTGCCCCATGCCGGATCGAGCAGCAAATGTAAAGGATTTGTATTTCCAAAGGTGGAATCTCTACAATGATAGTGCTCAATTTTTTGCTGCCATGTTTCCTAACATACAAAAACTTGATTTGACTGCCACTGACGGGCTGTGCATTCCTTTTGGATCGATTTGGGAACATTGGGTGGATTTGCAGGAATTTAGAGTCGAAGGAGAACTTACAGACGGTAGAACAAGTAATCTTGACAGCAAATTTTGCGGAATATTTGAAGAGGAAATTAAAGAGCTGAGACTGAAGGACGAGGACTATCTGAAAAGGGTTAATATTGTTCCAGTCATGCCAGCAATGACGTGCTTGAGAAGTGAGTACAGCTTAAAACTTGTGCTCCCATTAAAACTGTTAACTTCGACATTAAAATTGTTAAACTTTCCATTTTTGCAGATCTAAGGGCTCTCACTATTACCCATAACCACTGCAGTGGTAGTTATCCTTATGATGGGACCTTTATATTCTCAAAAGTCACCGCATTAATTGCCTTTGCAAGGTTTCCCGCCCTCGCTGTTAGTCTGAATATTTCGTCTTGCACGAGTATTCCAGGTCAATTTTAAAATTTTATCCCCCGTATTGGTCGTCGCTTGTGTCTACATTCCGGAGGTTTTATTTTAATCTGAATCCGTTTTGAATGTTTAGATTTGACCTATTTGGACCCTTACGTGACTGTCAAGTCTTTCGGTCAGTGAAGCAATGGCAGGCAGTGGTTTTGTGAGCTGGTTAAACCCAACGATTGTGACATGAGTGATCTTGGAAATGACAACAAGAACAAATTCCATAATATTCAATCTGAGTTATTTGTAGGCTTTGAAAGTTATTACAATTATTATAATGAGTATATCGTACGTGGTTATTGTCACATTATTTTGTTCATTCATAAGAAAAGTCAAGTTGCTATGAAATTAATCATAAGTGTATTGCAAGAAATAAATAAGGACTTGAGTCCGTGCAGCCATCCTTAATGACTTATTCAACTGACAATAATGTTCCCTTTAATTTAAACTGAATAAGCTTCGGGAGCTTGCTACCGTACAAGCAAAACATATTATTTAACAAGCCACATGATGACCCATGGAGGACTGACTCACTCAGAAGATTCCATGCTCGATAAAAGGTTGTGAGTACAAAGGAAAACATAATAGCAAAGCCATGAAAGCAGAAAGCACACATGTATCGTCACAAGACTGACAAGATTTGTTTACCATGCCCGGTATCCAGTTGTGGAAGATGGGCACCTACTAAGGAAGCCTTTAATGAACAAGTTAAACTTCACAACCCTTCAGGCAGGCCATTCAAGTGTCTTTTATGCTACAAGCATGTCCAAACGCTCAAACATTTACAGAATCATTGTGCTGCTCACACAAATGAGAAGCCATTCAGGTGCGGGAATTGTGAGTTTGCAGCTACTAAAAAGTACACGATTAAGACTCATATTTGTTTGGTCCACCGAGCCATTACATATCCATTCATCGTCCACCCTTTGGATGAGCGCGAGTGCATACGCTGCAGAGTAACCATGCCATTTGCTGAGGTTATTGTTCATTCAATGAGCAATGCTGTCCCAGTTGTCAAGATAGAGAGACTGGAGATGACGTGGTTATGAGAAAACTCTAAAATCTTCGATTGTAAATGCATTATGCCTCAATAAATGAGTTACTCCTGTCCACTGTGTTTAAAACAAACAAATGAATTTTGAAATGCGTTATGGATTTTTTAGTGTTTTCATTCATATTTTTTATTTGCACTAATCAAATGTATGAATCAGGTTGTCTAAATGGGTTCAAACTAATTTTTGAATTGACAATTTAAGTCGAATAACATACAGCCATGACATTTGAAAATTGAATTAATTCTGTTCATTTAATGAATAACAATACTTATTAGTTTGTAGCAAACATTACAATATTGCAGATGCTGCGGGCTAGCATATACATGCTGTAGTCGTAATTGAGTTAGCTAAAAAGTTCTCATTGAAATTCCATTAGAATAAATGTCTCCGGGCTCGCTCCAAGCTCATTGATCAAAGCCTTCGTTATTGAAACATGACTACCAGTTGGACCAAAAATGCGTCCGGATTCTTCAGCACAATGCAACCAGATTTTTGTGCTTGTCTTTGATGGCTTTCTCATAGGGTGAACCTTGCATGTTCCACAGCATTTGGGCCAGCATTATTGCCAGCATTGAAAAGGCAGTCCAGTTATGAGGGAGTGGGGCCGACAAAATAGGGCTTCTGTCCTGGAAAAAACTCAATTTAATAACATGATTTTATTTTTATTTTTATTTTATTTAAATGTGATTAGGAATTTTTATTTATTTTATTATTTCAGTTGAATTACCGAGAAGTTGCGATAAAGCAGCCAAGTCCCGACCGACATCCTCAGAGACATCCTTCGGGCTCGTTTTCCCAATTTCATGAAACCTAGCAAATGTCAAGGGACTAGCTTTACATTTGATACCATGAATCCTTAGAAATGTTTCTAGATTGAGGGAATACGGAGTGATGCAAGAGGTCCGTCAGCCTCGGGGGCATTATGATGAAGAATCAAAGCGTCATCGCCAATCGCCATCAACGTGTTTCTACTTTGCTTCAGCCTTGAGAATCTTGTTTCTTGGGTCCATTTCCCGATCGTCCAAAAATAGTCCGCCAACAGCTAAACTTGACTCAATTGTTGATTTGGCTTGGAGTTGTTGTGTGTTTGTTTTGTTCACTATCTAAAAGTTGAACTTTGAGTGACTCATTCACTATTCATAATTAGGCCCACAATATGACATGAGTCAGTCAGTCAATATTTAACTGTTTCTTTTAGAAAACTTTGATCACATGATGACAAGGTTGGACCCAAAAAATTCAATATGATGAGAGTGGAACATGGATGGTATTATTCGTCTTATGCTAAAAAGCTGTAATAAGGTAGAACCAACAATACGCACAGTTCAACTGACAAAATCCATCAGCCAAAAAGCACAACATTGTTGCCTTTAGCTTAATAGCTCTACCCTACAGAACTACCAAGAACATCTCAGCCGGTAGGATCTCATGGTGAGGCCAGATTGGATTCTCAATATTCTGGAAAACGTCCTGATTGTTGTCTGTCTTTTAGTTGTTGGGGGTACTTGCGGCGGGCTGTTGGAAGGAAACAACGGGAGCTCGGGCTTTGTCAATGAGTCAAAACAACAAGACGTAGCTGATACTTGAGGCTCGTCCTGCCTCTGGATCATCCATCTTCGTAATGAAACTAATATTCGGTTCACATTGAATGCCCTTGGTGAAGATGCTTTTCTCAACTTATACTCCGGAGATCAACTGGCATCTTGCAGCACGAGTAGCTTACACAATGTAAGTGGTATTTATTTCAGCGTGCAATTATTCAGGAGTTGAATTTCCGTTTTCCTAAATTATATTTTATTTAGAAGGTTAAACTCAACGCAAGTCGGGTCTTCATTTGAGTTTCACAGCAAGACTCTCATTGTCCTCCTGTCGAGTTCTTCAGATTCAGTTGGTTTCTCTTTGAATTTTTTGACCACAGAAATGATGCAAGCTAATGATTTGACCAACTTTAAGGCAAAAGTAACAGCAATTGGTGATGGAATGGAAACTTCAACTGAAGGGATTCCGGACTTGACAACCTCTGAGGGCATTATTGTGACCACAGATAGGATGCAAGCTACTGATTTGACCAACTTTAACGCAAAAGTAACAGCAATTGGTGATGGAATGGAAACTTCAACTAAAGGGATTCCTTGATAGTAATCGAAAAGTTTCTGCCATTGCAAACACAAGAAGCTATGTAAATCACATTGCTTTATACGGAAGGAACAAGGCGTCCTCCTATCAAAATCCTTGCCAAAACTCACCATGTGCGAATTTGTGCGTACTTGACCGCGGCTTTCTTATTCATGTTTGTAATTCAAATTCAACTATCTTGAAACTTAAAAGTTTTAAGATGGCCCCGAAAAAATTAAACAAATGTTTTGAATAGATCTAGACATTTCAGGATTCAATGCTCCTTTGTTTAGTAATCTGCTTAAAAATTGCCTCAACTTTTTGGGGACGCTGTTGTCCAACGCAACGCAAATGACACAATTTTGTTCACAGCGATCAGGAAAATGTAATTATATTTATTTAACAACAAACTCATTTAATTTTTATTTCAATTGCCAAAATACTTGACAATAATAATAACTCTTGACATGGACATTTTATCCCTTTCTCAGAAGCTGGATTTTATCTCCAAAGGTTAGTGCTGCTGTATTTTGGCCTACTAAAAGGGGGTGGCTGGAGAAACTGAAAAATTTTAAGATTCTGGTTTTAATGTAGATTTATTAAGTTTATTACATAGAGTTGATTTATTATTATTATTTATTCAACGGGCCTTACTCAGTTCAAACTCCAAATCGGAGTAATACAATAATTGTGAAAGAAAAAGAAAAAAAGGATAGAGTTGATTTATTTAGTTCAAGTTTACGAGGTTTCATTTTCGCAAATAAATCAAAAATGGTATTAACGTCAGTATGATGACTCTTGTACAGTATCTATTCTAAAGAAAGGATCCCCTTGGACATTTTTCGGTAACTTCGTTCTAACTTTCAGCCTGTGCAAGCTAGAGCCACCAAACTCGCACAAAATCTAGGCTGTCTATCCTGAGTTCGATTGCCAAAGTTTGAAGTGAATCGCCCCACCCAGTCTTATTTTGTGGGGAACTGAATGGAGTGACTTCAAAATTTTTGTCACAAAATTAAGGACACCCTTTCAGTTTTTGTCTTTTTTAGAGAAATTTGCACGTCCCCTTTGATGAAATATGTTTTTGAGGGCTCTAGTAAGCCTTCGAAATCAGTAATGTTAGCTACAGTTTCTCTTGATGAAAAGAAAACCCTCCAGAAAACATTTAAGGAACAGCAGAATTAGCATGTATTTCATAGGGGCTCTCCATGACATCTTGGGTCACTGGATGACCTGAACGAATTTCAGAAGTGTATAACCCGTATCATGTATACACGAGGACGAACAAGTTGTGCCAAGTGAGCCCCAGCAGCTATCTGATTACGCATCGGTAGTGTACGGTACCGAGAGTAATCACAGCCTATGAGACCTGACCGATGGAGAAGAATCCATCAGTGAAGTAGAAGCAGATGATGAGGATCCAGCAGAAGAACCTGAAGAACAAGAAAATTCTATCTCGAGTCACACCCAATCAGGAGTGGCAGGTTGGGTTGAAAGTGTTAAGAGAAAACCGAGATCAAATGGAATCGACTGTTTCAAGCAGTGATGACAAATATCGTCATAGTCATCCAAATAAATAGCTTAAGGCCGATGATCAAGTGTCAGTTCAAGAAAGTTCAAGTAACTCAATCCTTTCCACACCTGAGCTACAGGTCGAGATAGAAAAGGAGTCAGTAAATTAAATAAATTCCAAAACCAAAGAGTCAGAGCCTTTTGAGGAAGGAGAACTTACAACGGGTGCCATGGGCAACAGATCGAAATGGGATCGAAATCCATGAGCCAATGCCTCAAGAAGCCGATCAAATGTCCGAAAATTTTTCAGAGGAATCAATTCACTCACTTTTCCGATCTCGTGAAGTCTCGGCAGCCAATGCAGCGGAAGTATTCCAAATTTCCCGTTTGAGCACGAATCATCCTAGTATCATTCAAAAAGACACATAGTCCCATCAAGTTATTCCAAATCCACTCGAATCAAGCTTATCTGAAAGTGTGGAATCTCCGGTAGCTGTGGCTTCACCGAGAATATAAATACAAGAATTATTGGCTAACACTTATTTGAATCGACACTTCAGACGGAAGGTCAAGGGGACCGCGATTCCCGGGATAAATCTTGGGCTCTTCTCTAATCCAAGCTTATTATTACAAGTCATTTGCAAGTTTAATTTTTCTCACCAAATATTTTATTCTTAATAATTTCTTTTGCCGGCCTTTTGAAATGATTAAATTGAGTAAATGCTATGGAATTCTCATCATTTGCATTTTTTGTAATATTTTGCAAAAAAGGCACAAAGTGCGGCATGGAGCCCTTTTCAGATCAAGTAGGGTCTTACGTCAGCATTCGGATGATCTGAAGCAGAGGAGGCCAATCAGAGGCGTTTGGTGTTGCCAAGGCAAACATGCCACGTTAGGAGACCAATCAGAGCGTATATGGTCGTAGTCAGCTTTGGTCAGGAGAGAAAAAGACGCTACTGTATGTAGCTATATAACCAACTCATAGCACAGTAACTGATATAGAGTTACTGGAGGCTCAAGCTAGGAGAGCTGCACAGGAGATATAGGAGACCAACGTAAGGAGGAAAAGAGACTTGGAGCTGCAGTCGGAAGGAAGTCCAAGGTACAGACGTGGAAAGATCCAGCTCCAGCGTAGCGGAAAATTTAGCAAGACTCTTCCAAGATAAGTGCGGTTTAAATTTTTAAGGAACATATTGGAAATTTTTCCTAAATGACTGTGACAAGAAGCAGAGCATAGTGTTGAGTTCAGAAACGAGTGTGAGATTTCAGGCTGGTGCAAAGGCCGGACCCGAGTGATTCTAGTTTTGATTCAAAGGAAAATCGTTAGTTTTTTGGTTATTATAGCCAAACAGGAGGAAATTCAATCAAGCTGCCGATGACTGCTTACAGTAAGATAAAATCAAAAAGATGTCTTCAAGGAGCTTGTATCATTGCCCACAGTTGGGGCAGTAATACTAATTATCTTTTTGAATTTATCAATTAGCTTTCATCACAGCACCCAAAAACTGAGCTTGAAACTGTGAGGAATTGAACTTTGTTTGTTTACAGCAATAAGTGAATGTGTCTGCAGTTATCGAGGTCAGGACGCTCACCTTGATAACTTCAAACACTATTTTGCAATTACACGTACGAGGAGCTCATCCCTTTCACTTTTGGGACCCACATGCATTCACTCATTATTATAGGACGCGCGTCTACTTTAATAAACAGTCTCATTTTGAATCCTGACTCACTCCCTTCATACTCATTGGAATCGTGCATAGAGCCTAACTGTGCGAGTTATAAACCCCTAAACATTTAGGGTATGTGCTGGATAAGCAGTGAGGATACTGCGAATCTTGTTTAGAGTTAAACACTGGTGCGTTAGCACATATTGTTAATAGATGTTTAACTAAGGCTCCGTAATAAAGGAGTTACTCCTGTGTTCACGCTCATACGAGCAACAAGGCAATTGTGTCTCCGAGGGTGCTTTATTTCGTACTCACTGAGTACTGTTTATATTGTGTTACAGAGTTCTTTTCATACATTTACAAGACCACCGATGCGACCTTACCTAAGTTATGTGCTATTAGTCTAGAGTGAATAATGAGAGAGAATTAACCAAGGTTCACTCTAGCAAAACTTAAATATACAGGGAATGATTTTCAAATGAAATAATGATTTATTTTGTGACAAACAAGGAGCTATATATGTCTCGCTTGGTATGTGAATCAGTACGATCTATACACACTCAGCTACATAATAATGATAATGACTGAAACTCGGAAAAAGTCGGACAAGCAAGGACCACCGAGTACGCCAACTTTTTGCTTTAATGAGGTACTTGCCGTCATGGAGAACGTTCCTTGTGTTCAAGAAGTGATGCAGCCGGTATACCGATCCATCGGTATCCATCGCGGTTCTGCAATGGTTTTTAACCATTCCGATGCTCGAAAAATGTTTGCGAAATGTCATAGACATCGTAGCTCGCGGACCATGCAATCAGCTCAATATGAGTACAAGCCAAAATGTAGGCATAAAACATCAGGACTTCCTTCCATATTGTACCACAGACAAAACAACAGTAAGTTCAATAAAAAAAATTTAAATTTCCTGAAAAATGTGTGTAAACGAGATATTTTGCACAAGGAATTGCACATCGTGATGTAGCATTGCTAACTTCAGAACAACAAGAAGCCGGAACGTTGGAAACCTGAATGCATTCTGTGAACTCTCAAAGCGTAGAACCGACGGAGATCTCACGAATTTCACCAGATGACACACAATACAATAAGGTGCTTGAACTTTCACAAAGTAAGATAATTTTCACGGTGACTTTTTATTTATTGATGTTAATTACATTTAGTCGTTTTTTCCAAAAAAACTTTGCATCGTAAAATTCCTTTAGCCCCACGCCCCGCGCAATACCTAAAAATTTTCACTTGGATTCCACGTTAGCAAAGGTGGACTCAGTGTACTTGGAATCATGAGCTTTAAGTTTGGCTTATTCAGCTGAATCAGGGTCAGTATTTGAGGACCAGATCACGATACTAATACAAGTTTAACTGTAAATAGCGTTTCACCGATTCATACGACACACATTTCCATGAAATCTTTGAAGAATAAGTACGCGAAAGGAAAGCAAGCACTTGCAGAAAAGCTGAAAACTTCTACAAGGTGTATAAAACTCTTGACGCTAACAAAAAATTCCTCGTGGTGCAAAATTCTGCTATAGGAATACCAAGACTCAGCTACGAAGCAAGAAAAATACAAGATATACTGACAACTTTGAATCTACAAAAGCTGCAGTCTGCCACAAAATGGCGCACTAACTTTTGTTGTTTATATTCAATGTTGAGTGTGAGTTGTTCAAGGACCCCACTGAAACCTTGAAATAGTTTTTTCAGCAGGGCTAATGCTGGAAAATGCCACAATTTTTTTTCCAGGCGTAAAAAAACTGTTTCACTGCCAGCCGGGCAATGATTACTTGTATGTTCTCGCAATGATCTCCATTTTCTTGGAATACTCGCAGAAAATTACCTTATCTGGATTACATCATCCCTAAGATATTCCATAAATTCAGTGTCCGATCTTTCTGATCAACATTTCAGTTAATTAAGCGTTCATATTGAATTTTGCTTTGAATTAAGCCGAAAGTTCATTGATAAATTTTGTTTTTTATATTTAGTTCCAGTCACATAAGGTTTTTCTCTCCCTTTTCCAAAATCTAGCACCTAGGTCCCCTAAAAAATTTATTTCTAGAGCTTAATTAGCTAAGTACACCAGGGAAAACAGCTCTGCTAGTTACCGTGCACAAGTGATTTAACAGGAAAGCAGTGTAAGGAAACTTATAACAGACCCTGAAGTCCATAGCAGTTCTTAGTGGTAAAATATTAGATTTCACGCATTGCTGTCTTACGTTTCACCAAATCAATTTCTTCGGGTTCGGCTTTGGAATGCCCCACGAGCATTCATGTGTAACAATACATTCTGCAGAATTATTCAGGGACCTAAAGCCGTAGGTGGGGTTGGAAAGTAAAGAAATTATGTTTTAAACAGCTAATTTAGAATTTGGACGCCAAGTTATTCACTTCCTTTTGCTACGATGAATTTATTGACGAAGCAGCCCATACAAAACTTAATCGTAATCAAATAACCTCAAAATTGTTGCACTAGTTATCGAAACAAGAAACTTGCACAAATAAAGTAGCAAATTCGTATAAGAACACACAATTTCCGCAGAAATTCAAAATAAAGGAAGCCTTGAATAGAATCTTTATATTTTCCATGGTAAAGCCATCAAATTCATTTTCATCTAAGTGCTGTTTTTCTACGTTTTTTGTCAAGTTATAATACTGACGCTGCAGCTGCAGGGCCCTTGCTGTAAAATGATCAAGCTATTGGTTTCTTCTGTTCTGAAAATATTGGCTGAACTCGACTAAAACGCCTGCTCGCTCCAGTGCTCTTACTATACGATAAACTACTGCTGCATTTGGTTGGGCAATGATCCATACGAAAGGATCCCCAGTAAGCTTCTCCTTTCCTTCCGAGCATGTAGCATCAGTTTTGTAGCTGAAGATAATGAGCCGCCGGCGTCTGAGTGACGTCACATTTGTTTGCCTTTTATGTATTTGGTGCAATGTAATAATTGTTACACATTCTGTAATATGAACGTTGTGCTGTAGGCCTAATGCTGTGTAATTGTTTAGTCGTCGCACTGTCGTTATGTATCAGCCAATCAGGGCCCACTAACGAGAGCGAGACGACGAGGACTTAGCGTCCTTTTCATCATTCGTGTGAGAGAGATCAATATGTAAAGACCTCAGTCAGAGGCAAATCAATTTAGGAAAATCATACATTCCATTATCAATTAAAGTAAATGTGTATTCTTGTGAAATATTTGGCCCATCATTTCGCCGCATATTATTACACTATTAGTGTCGCCTGCCATCACTTCTGTCACCTACAAGGTTGAAACTTGCTACCAGTTTCTTGCCAAGAACCAATACTATAGTAGTTCTGAAATATTGCACACTGTTTTTCATGCTCAACAATGTAGCGAAAAAAGCAGAATCAAATAAATGTGTGGAGGTAAAGGTTTTGTTAAGAAAAACCTTCAAGTGTTGCACGCCACCAAATCTTTTTTGAAAAAACTATTTTTCCCCGGTGGGTGTCAATGTGCCTTGACAGCTTTCATTAAGTCTCCGGAAGTCTTGAATCCTCGCTGGGGAATTCGGCACCACTAAAACACTCTCACGAAAAGAGGAATACATGTTAAATATTAAGAAAGCAACCAGATGCAAGAGAACAAAGAGCGCTGCCAAGCGGCCCTTTACACTGAAGCTCTGACACCCAAGGCACGAAGCGAGCTGGAATAGTAAGAAGCCGTGTCCAGCAAACCATATGCTACAATTGCCATTGCTACCATAATCACGCACACCAAGTAATGTCCAAGAGACGGCGTCCAAAGGAGTGAAAAAAGATAAGATAACATACTCGTATTCTCTGTTCCTTCAGTTCGGTTAGTGCAATAGCCAAAGGTGTAATGTGCAAACTTAAGGTACACTTCACGTTGTTGCCAGACTACAACGAAACTTGAGAAGTCTCCGGGTATGATTTGAGTCTTGTGATATGAAGCCAAGATTATTTTTCCCGGCGGGTTTGCCACTAAAGTCGCATTCAGGTGTTTAGCCATTTTAATCGTCAACAAAACGGACGGAGCATAGTAGGATTACCTTCTTGTTTTCAATGTCGATATGAAATCATCCCATGTGTATCGTCCCCAAGTAGCTTGCCGATAAGTCAATTGGGCAACTTGATCAATGTTTTTAATCCCGTCAACAGCAACTTCCATGGACCATACATTGTAATCATAGCGCCATTGAGCTTGCTGTCTACTGAATACTGCATCAAAGTCAGTCTTATGCTTCGGAAACCCAGTTAATGATCCAGGCCACGGCGTTTTTTTTACAAGCGACCACGAGCCCCGGCTTCTATAACTAGTTTGTAGTTTGTTTTCCCAGCAAGTTTCCTTTCATTGTCGTTCGTTTGGATGTCATAGCTGTAAAGTAAAGTTACCAGTTACAGATTTTTTTCCCCATTTCGCGGGTCATGCGGTCTCAGCTGTGATGACAGAGAGACTGGAATCAAGGTGATTATGAGAAAGTGATGACGAATTTTCATATTTGATATTGATTTTGGCCCAACTAAAATTTATTTGCTCCTTTTGAATGTGTTTAAAAAATAACTTTCCCACTAAATTTTCTTTTGACCATTAAAGTCAATAGTTGTGCAATGTTATTCCAATTTGAATGAAGTCTGTTCATACAGCGTAAATTATCTAGAAGCAAAATTGCAAATATTATAAATAGAATTCTGGTCTTATCAGCATTTTAAAGAACGTGAAAATTCAGACGCTTAAGTACAACAACAGCTCGCAAGTGACTCATGGAATGCAGTACAAATTCATAGTAGCTCCCATAATGCTCATTGCACGTCCGACACGTCTTCCCTTTATGTGCTTTGCCTTGAGTAGATAAATAAATATTGTGTATTCTCTCTGCATGCCCTTTGAGATGTCCGTCGGAGGGAGCAGTATAGCTACAATGAGAACATTTGCAAGGCCTTTCACCAGTGTGTCCCTGAATATGATGAGCGAGACCTGAAGTCGTACGTAGTCTTTTTGAGCACAAATTGCAGGCATATTTTGCGTTTTCTTTGTCATGAGTCTTGATGTGACGGTTGTAGCGGTGTCGAAACTCAGTCTGATAATTACATTTTGGGAAGGAACACATCAAGAAATCCACTGGACCAGCCGCTTGTAATTTCAACTGCCCTGACACCAATGCAGACCAGGCCTCTGGATGCTGTCTGCGGACGTGTATCCCCACATCTTTGGGGCACCTTGAACTGAATATACATTGCGCAACGGGACACTTCAAAATTGGGCGCACGTGTGCATTCTGTGTATGGATATTGAGTAGTTCGTTGGTTCCACATCTGAAGTTACATCCTTGTCTTTCGCATTTGACCGTCTTCTTTACGTGTTTGGCGTCAAAATGTGATCGGAGCAGCTGAGTGGTGGTAGTAGAATAGCTGCAGTTCGTAGCTTTACAGTGAAAGCGTTTACTCTTCTCATGTTTGTTATCATGCTGGCGCAATATGAATTTATAACTTGTACGGAAGTCACACTTTGAGCATTTGAAGGATTTATCTTCACTGTGAATGTTGCGGATGTGAAATTTTAACTTGAATCGGTTCTTGTAAGCGCGATTGCATCCAGGAAATTGGCAAACGAACGGCTTTTCATTAGTGTGAACAGCGAGGTGATGTTCCAGATTACCCTTCGTGCTTGATTTGTAGCTGCATCCTGTCGATGGACATTCGTAGGGACGTTCAAAAGTATGAACTCCTCGGACATGTGGTGCTAACGCTGACTTGTGTTTTGTAGTAAAGTCACAGCCGACTATGGTACAAGAAAAGAGCCGCACACTGGAATGTTTCCGCTTGTGAATTTCCAATGTACTTCTACTGGTGCATTTATAGCTGCACGTTGGACATTTCCACTTCTTTTCTTCATCAGGAGTTTTGACACCTTCATGTACAACCTTGATGTGTCTTCTCAGTATGTATATTCCTGTAAAAGCAGCGAGGCAGGTGGGACACTTATGAGGCTTCTCCTTAGTGTGGCTGGTCAAGTGATTATTTAGTGCCTGTCGTGTCTTGAACGATTTTGAACACATCGGACAGTTGAACATTTTGACATAAAGGTCACTGCGTGAGTCGATGAAGAAAACTACAGATCAAACAATTGTTTTTATCGTCACTTTGAGTCTGGGAATTGGGAATATAGCAAGAGCACGCAAGATTTTTGAACTGTTTCTGTATGAAATCCACAGCAAAATCACATCACTGACGACTGTTCAAATAATTGTGAACAAATAAATTGAAACAAACCTTAAATAAATAAGAGGTTGACTTTAAGCTGGTCCTGTCATTTATGTGGAAGAAATTCATGTAGGACAGCGGTCAGAAATATTACCTCTAATTCAAGAGCTGCGTCGAGTGTACGGGACCGACAGTTGTTCATGCAATTAGAATTAAGGAAGGGTTAAGCACTCACTCCCACTCCCTAATCCCCAGCGTCACCTTAACAAGGCAAACTGCAACGTATGTCTTTGTTTTATTTCCACAGGGATTAGATTGTTGGAAGCGACAGTTATATATATTAAATCCCTCTACTTTTAGTCGGAGCTTAAACTTGAGGTCAGAAGCCCTTCTAAGAAGTAAGTGCTTATTCGTTACACCTGCTTTAAGTGCCTTCCTAAAACTCATTGCTGTGAGTTGAAATGGTGCAGTTATTAATAGTTATGAACTTGGACACATTCACTGAAATTATTTTAATTTGACCTAAACTCACGGCAACCTACAGTATCTATTCTAAAGTAAGGACCCCCTTGGACATTTTTCGGTAACTTCGTTCTAACTTTCAGCCAGTGCAAGCTAGAGCCACCAAACTCGCACAAAATCTAGGCTGTCTATCCCAAGTTCGATTGCCTAAGTTTGAAGTGAACCGCCCCACCCAGTCGTATTTTGTGGGGAATTGAACGGAGTGACTCCAAAATTTTTGTCACAAAATTAAGGACACCCTTTCAGTTTTTTGTCGTTTTTTGAGAAATATGCACGTTCACTTTGATGAAATATGTTTTGGAGGGCTCTAGTAAGCCTTCGAAATCAATTATGTTAGCTACAGGTTCTCCTGATGAAAAGAAACCCCTCCAGAAAATATTTAAGGAACAGCAGAATTACCATGCATTTCATACGGGCTCTCCATGAGATCTCGGGTCACGGGATGACCTGAACGAATTTCAAAAGTGTACAACCCGTATCATATACATTTGAATGTGAGGAATGTAATGAAATAACTTTGGCTTACAGATTCTGAAAATTCTTGAGGCTATGATCAGTGTTATGTGAGGAGAGGACACACAGTTTTACTAAGCCTATGCTTAATACATTATGTACATAGGGACTATCGATGCCAAGTCTTGACACCGTGCAAAGTTCAAAAACCTGTCGCAATGGACTAACGGCAGTAAGTTGGCTTCATTCCTCGCATTCAAATGTACATGATACGGGTTACACACTTGTGAAATTCGTTCAGGTCATCCCGTGACCCGAGATCTCATCGAGAGCCCGTATAAAATACATGCTAATTCTTCTGTTCCTTAAATATTTTCTGGAGGGTTTTCTTTTCATCAGGAGAACCTGTAGCTAACATAATTGATTTCGAAGGCTTACTAGAGCCCTCCAAAACATATTTCATCAAAGTGAACGTGCATTTTTCTCAAAAAACGACAAAAAACTGAAAGGGTGTCCTTAATTTTGTGACAAAAATTGTGAAGTCACTCCATTCAATTCCCCACAAAATACGACTGGGTGGGGCGATTCACTTCAAACTTTGGCAATCGAACTTGGGATAGACAGCCTAGATTGTGTGCGAGTTTGGAGGCTCTAGCTCACACTAGCTGAAAGTTATGACGAAGTTACCGAAAAATGTCCAAGGGGGTCCTTACTTAAGAATAGATACTGTAAATGCTTACAATTTAAGTTTACAGGAGGGGCTATAGGAAAAATCATTTTAAGTGCAACATGTGCCTTTATGAACTTCACACGGAGAAGCTACTGACGGAGCACATAAGGAAGCATACTGAAGAGCGACCATTCATGTGTACAGTTGATGGTTGTGGCAAAGCATTCAAAGTGGAGAAAACTGTGGAAAATCACATCAGTTACAAACACAGCACGGAGCGTCCATTCGAATGTACGTAACTTCCCAGGCTGTCGTTATACCGCCAAAGTATCTCAAGATTTAATTGTACACAACCAAGTGCACAATGTTTACCGGCCCTTTGCTTGTCCAAATCCTCGTTGAAACTAACATGCTAAATGCAGGCAGCTCATTAAGCATCATATAACGACCGTTCACAGTGAAGCTAAAACGCTGGCTTGCTACAAGTGTGACAGCTCATCCGGGTGCACTAAAATTCCAAGTTATGCATGGACATTCTACAAGAAGGGACTACAAATGCAGCCGTCTACAATGTACAAAATCTTCGAAGACTTCATGGAGCCTCAAGTATCACTTTAGAAAATGCCACGAAGAAACAAACATCGAATGTGATTATCTCGGTTGTGGGGGGACATTTTCCAACAACAGAGCGCTGAATTCTTACAAACGGGTTGTCAGGGGAGGCGGTTGGGGCTCTGTAACATCTGTTCTAGTTAATGCTAGCAGGTTAAGCAACTCCTAACACTCATCGAACTTGGATGGGTGACCGACCTCCTCCAGAGTGGGAGGGAGCAAAATTACTTTCCTCTCCGCTCTGTACGACTGCAGTGATACCTGGTGGACCCTTGGACCCGTGAGCAGCCACTCTAAGGACTCTCCGCACTTCCAATGAAGGACATTACTGAGGGGGTGGGTGACAACAAGGAGCAATACAATGCAGCGAGCGACAGGATCCATCCACACCTACGTCGGAGTCTAATGGGGGGAGGATTTGTGTATTTGTCTCTCTCTCACTCTGTAAGTCAGCGTGGCTGCATAGCAAGTGTAGGTGTAAGTGGCCTATGCGATATTTGTCAAACCCAATTGGTGTATCATTCAAAATTTGTCAATATAATGCTGTAATACCGAAACAAGGTCGAAACAGTAATAAAGCTCATTTGTCCATTTTGTCCATGAGTGTTAGTCATCAGTCCATTGGTAATTGTCACAAATCTGTCCATAGAAGCCCACGTACCATATCATTACTTTGAAAAAAAATCCACACTTCCTTCAGACCAGCACTTAGCAATAAAACATGTTATTCTGAATGCTAGGGAAATAGAACCTGTGGGACTTAAAAGTACTGTTATTTTGAAGGCAATTTTTCTTTTGCTCAAGTCCTTTACATTTGCTGGAGAAACTAGATAGCGAACCTTGAAATTTGTGAGTCGAATGAAAGCTCAGATCGGCGGAGTTGCCAATTACGATCTACTAACATCTAATTCTTTGCAACTTCAAAATACTTTAAGACATAGTTTTAAAGCTAAACGAAGCCTTAAAATCTGGTAGGCAACCCTTTGCTGATAAAGAACCACTTAAAATTGTGGTGCATCAAACCGAGTTTTTAGAGGTAGCATGAAGTTGTGTATTCCATCCTACAGGGCTGATGTTTTTCTGTCCTTTGCAGAGAGAAAAATTATGCTTCTCTTCATAGTACCTAACACAAGCTTTTATCAAGTACTTGTTGCTAATTCAGGTTGGCCCGAGCTGAGTACAGAATAATGCATCCAGCAGATAAAGACTACGTCATTGGCTTAAGGGGTGAATGGAACCTGAATGGGTTCGGCCTGGATGACACTGTTGACAGAGTTCCACATACCATTCTTGATCCTGACTTTTGGAAGTACTTTTTACAAAATAAGAAGCGCGTTTCCGTATCCCACGAGCGAATAATAAAATTGTTAACGGCCAAATTAAATACTTCGCTCAAGGCAGAAAGATGCTTTGCAGGACAAAGGCAATCTCCCATGTCTTATGACGTTTGGATTAACAGGGCGCCAAATGCTGCTTGTATCAACTTGTTGTTCAAAAAACTTTACTCAGCAGGAATACTACAATTGTACTATGCGGCAACCACGAAACGAAAAACTACTTCTATGATCTATCGCTCGTTTATCTCAGTAAATGCTGCAATTACTACAATCCATAAGAACTCACATGACACTGCATCCCAGGAAACTTCGGACGAATCTTTAAAGATCGGAAACGTAAAAATGATGCTGGCTTACTATGGAATAGGAGCTGCAGCGGCTTTGATTGTTTTTGTAGGTATTCACTTGTACAGGATGATTTGTCATTTAGTCACATTGCTTTATTAGTTTGGAGTTGTATTGTAAGTTTTAGCCTACACAATTGCTATCAACGTAAGCGCTGATCTTCCCTCGAGAAATTACTTACGTACTCAGTTCCCTTTACCCGGCTCAACTGCTGAACCCCACAGGAAAACAAGTCAAAGAGTCAGTTTAAGATGTTTTGAAGTCCTCTTCCTTTTTATTTTACACAATTGTTAGCCACACTCTCAATATCAAAAGACTCCAGTAATAAAAAATGTAACAACAAGCCCAATATTCATTCATTATTAAATTACTCAAATTATTTCTGTTCTTTGGAGCAGCTTGTGCTGTCGTCGTATTCTGACATTAGTACCTGGATTCCCAGGTATGAAACCGTAATGTCCCATTGTTATATCGCCACAACCAGTTTGCTGAGTCCGAGTTCTTGCTTCTTGTCTTGTCTTCTGTTCGACCAAAAGTTTGCAGCTTGTTCAAGAATGTCAAGTCAGTCAAATGCGAGAGGATGCATTTTCGGCGGATTTCCATCTCTTCCGGGTCAAATGTCCAGACTGGAGCTAAAATAAAATAATCATTCGGTTACAATAAAAAATGTAATTAATGTGGCTTGGCACTACATGACTGTGTTACCTTTTAGTCAAACTTGTAATTGTAGGAACTTGTTTGGGTCAAATATTCTCTTTTTTGTCTGTCTCAGAAGTGACCTTGAGCAATGTCAAGGATTGTCTTCATAGTACAGCACATCAAAAGCTCAAGTTATTTTGATAAGTTTATGTACAAAAAGTTGTTGCATATGTCTTCCAAAGGCTTTGCCAACTTGGGTTGCTATTCGTTGAAAAAAAATAAATATCAAGATATCTTGAGGTCCTTAGGCTTAGGGCAGAAGAATGATAACTTAAATAGTACAAAATCGACAAAAAATAAGCGTCACAAGTCAAATTTTTAGGCTTTCATGACTGGGTGTGCATGGCCCTGGCAATGGACCACAAACTCGGCACTAGGCAATGTAACTTTGCAGCGAAGGCACTCGCGGTCGTCCAGAAGATGGACAACGAAAGGGAATGGGATGTCTGCATGTAGTTTGGAAATGTGGCGTGTGACAAGACCTTGTCTAGCAGCATCATACTCGCAATGCCCGCACTGAAATGGCTTTTCGTTTGTGTGAACAAAACAATGCTGCTGCAGTAGTTTCAATGATGGGTAGCGCTGGAGACACAGTGGACACTGAAAGGTTCTTTTCGAAGGGCTGTGAAGTATGACGTGGTTCTTTAAGGCTTCCTCCGTAGTAAAATATCGTCCACACCCGGGTTCCGGACATGGTAAACGGGTCTTGTGACGACGCAAGTGTTCCTTCAAGTGTCTGCTGTTCTTTCCTTTAAACTTACAACCTTCTATGGAGCACGGGATGGATTCATTTTTGGCTTCATGGACCGTCATGTGGCGTGATAAGTTACTCGCATCGTTTGTACTGTACTTACACTTAGAACACTTTAATGCTTTAGTTTCACTGTGAACACATGTGTGTTTCGCAAGGCTGTTCTTGAATTTGCTTCGAAAATTACATCCAGGATGAGTACAAGCATATGGCCGTTCTTCACTGTGCATGTTCTTGTGGATTTTGAAATCCGAAGCAGTTTTGCAGGCATGAAGACAGCCCGGGAAATCACATTCAAATGGACGCTCATCGCCGTGTTTAAACTTGACGTGTCTTTTCAAATGCGATTCCTGTTTGAACGCCGTTCCACAACCGCTAACTTGACACTTAAACGGTCGCTCGCCAGTGTGCGTCCTCGTGTGATCAGTTAAATGTTGTTGGACCCTACATTTGTAGCCACAAATATTACATTCAATTTTTTTCTTTTTGCTTTCACAAATCATTTCGTGTTGACGTTCCCTATGAAGGTTTAGTTGGTCGAGAGAATCCAATTCCTTGCTGTACATTTCACACTCAAAAGCTTTTTCCATAGTAAATCACTTAAACTGCCTGTTTTGCAATTGAACTTATTAGATAATACTTTTACGCCAAATTGTCACAAAATGACAATATTTTAACTGTGGGAGCAACGAGGTGGCACTTTAAAATGAAACTTGAGATTCTTTTCTCATGGAAAGAGTTAAAGTGTCTCAGGAGATTTTTTAATATGACGAATTTAAGCTGTTGTGCAAGATTTTAGTATCCACTTGACGGTTCTACCAGTCAGATTTAGGGAGGCACAAATTTGTCAAATGTTAAGCATTTAAGGGCTCCAGAGGTCGAATGTTAGCTCTCCTGCAGGTTCTCCAGTTTAAGAGAATGACATTCTAAATTTTTTGTGTGTCAAAACTTTTTTTCCTCCATCCTTTTCTCTCTTGAGTTTGGACACTTAAAAGAGTCATGCGGATTATTCAGGCCGGTCCACTGGTTTAGTTTATGTACAATTCTAACACGCTAGTGAGTATGACTGCATTTGTATGCGATTTTAGTTCATTTCTTAATCTTGTGTAGATTCTTAAAATAACTACGAATTACCGCCTTGCTTGGAGTAATCTCTTGTTATCTCGACCTACGCAATCGGATTATAATTCTAAAATTACAGTATTATGCTCCCTCACATAATAGTTTTTCTCCGACGTGAACATTTGGGTAGAGTTGGTTGCATTGGGATTATGCATGAATTAACGTAATATCAGAAACAGAAAATTCAACCAACCGACTGCAAAGCCGAGGGCGAGGGCAGTGCATTGGGAAATCCCCTGTGAATCACAATGTCATTCTTACATTAATCCCTCTCACTTGCCTTAAGCTCATTAGCTGTTCTTATTACAAAAACTAAAACCATTTTTCTATTTTAATTGCCATATTTTATTTGAATTGTTTATTCATTTACATCACATCCATCATTCCTTAAAGTTATTCATTTAACTCTAAAAAAAGTGGGGAAAAAAGTTGCCAGCTCCCTAAAGAAACAGCAAGAAGATGACAGTTCCGTACTTGTATATGTTAAAGGTCTATTGAACGCAAATTCATGACAGTTGCCGCACACAGGGTACATCGATACATATGTCTGTGCCTTTCTCTAGGATAAACAAAAATTGACAAAAAAGTCCCGAGAAAGTCCGAGAAAAAGCGAGGAAAAATACCCGAAAAACATCCGTAAATTCCGTGATTGGCCAGTGCGATTAGGGCTCCGCCCCTGACTCCTCATTGGCTGTTTGAACTCCGCCCTCTGCTTCCTAATTGGTTAGTTGGAATCAAGCTCCGCCTCCAATGTATTTCTTATGCAATTATTACCCACCCCTTTTAATTGTATTTAATCTTAATCAGTTTTAAGGGGTTTTTTATTCTTTTAAAAGACGTGAAAACGTGATAACGTCGAGGATTCGTCGGTGATTAAGGGTTTTTCCGAAACCATTTTTATTACGT
>JAQIWI010000299.1:0-40946 GCA_034698825.1 Deuterosminthurus bicinctus | reverse complement strand
AAAGGAGGTCGTCGCTCCTTCAGGGAAAACATTAATTTCAAGTCTCCGTATCCATTCTACACATTTGCAAAGTATTTGTAATTGCAAATTCCACCAATTTTGAATTAATTATAATTAATTTAATTTCGGCTGTCCACCGGAATTCCAGGACGGACGGAGGACCACACAGCCGCCATCTTGACCTCACGGAAATTTTCCGACAGGTCGTCAGCTGAGGGGAATTCATCAAGTGTCCATAACAATTCTGGTCTCTTACAACTCTCATCGAGCAAAAGGTACCACAATTACATTAAATTATCATAAAAAAAATATTTTCTCATAATTCTCATAAGGCCAACGGTGACTGCACAGTTACCACCGACTCCGGACGATATCAGCAACGACTTAATGTGAAACAGGTCAGTCGATGGCTAGCTAGCTCGTACATATTTAGTCAAATTATTTCCGGTATTATTATTGAGTTGAATGGAAGAGGCACAATTACTGAGTTCAATGGACAAGGCATCATTATTGACAGTTGAATGTACAAGGCATTATTATTGAGTTGAATAGAAGAGGCATGATAGTCAGGTTGAGAACGGACCAAGCTTTTGAAGGGGGTACTGTAAGGGCCTCATGTTTTTGTACAATGCTAATTGTTATTGCATGTCATCATCGTCATTTTTGACAAACAGAGAAACACAAATGAGACAAGTGTTGCATAATACATGTGCGGAGATTCTATTGACTGTTGACTGCTTATCCCGAGCTACTACTGATGAGCACAACTGGTAAATGTTGAGAAATCTTGTCGAGATACTTTTGCCCAAAACTTGTTCTCAAAAGTCTGACTGCTTATCTCAATGTTTACATCACAGTCTATTCACCCCATCACTCCGCCATATAAACTTGCATGGCAATTCAGTACGTCTTTTTATAACATGCTTTTCAACTCATCACATTCACACACTTCCTCATGATCATGATGGTTCTTTCAATTATTAGACTCCATGATGTACTATACTATAGCTTTATTGTGGTTTGGATAGACAAAAAGGTGTGACAGAATTTACAACTCATTCAGTGAAAGTGAGAAACTTTCATGGGATATTATGTATGATGACAATGGAGCGAAAGTGTCGGGTGCAACTGACTGACTCAGTGGCTTACTGAGATGAACATTGTAAAGGCGAAAGTAACAAGAGTATGATGGCTGTGTGTACTAAAAAGAGGTGATGATGACAAAATATTGATCAGGGAGGACCAACAACAATCATGGTATCAGCTGCACCCGACACTTTCGCTCCATTGTCATCATACATAATATCCCATGAAAGTTTCTCACGTTCACTGCATCAGTTCTCAATTCTGTCACACCTTTTTGTCTATCCAAACCACAATACAGCTACAGTACAGTACATCATGGAGTCTAATAATTCAAATACTGAAATTTTCCTGCTCATAAGCATACGAACCATCATGATCATAACCAACCCTGTTTCCGTATCATCATCACCAACATCAGTACTAACAAATTCTAACCTCCCTCATCAATTTTTTTTTCATCATCAGCTCTTTTTAGTACACACACTCATCATACTCCTCTTACGTAAGCCTTTACAATGTTCATCTCAATTAGCCAGTCAGTCAGTCACATATGTTCCATTCTGAACAGTTCTTCCAGCACAGTTTTCACGCTTTCTCCTTTACGCTACTGCATGGACAAATAAGTACACATGAAAATTTAATGAGAATTATTGTGTACAAAGGAGGACGCCAAGTCTTCTCAAATTTTCAAGTCATAATAGTAATGTGTACTATGGAGCATTATTATTCAACTGCTTCCTCCTTCAAACAGTAACTCACTCTTGTTGTTTTAGGGTTCCTTGGGATTCATACCATGGAACGTCCACCTGCCCCACAAAAAGTAACTCCATCGCTGGAGCTCGGAACCAACACATATGCCAACAATAATGTGTCAACCGCCAACATTCATGGCCACTATCATCAAGTACCTGGGCTGTCCAATGAAAATAACCCTGGTCCTCACCAAGTTTCTGACCCGCAGACAACGTTCTTAGATAGACTCGAAAAAATGATAGACATCAAACTAAATCAGGCAAGCTCACCACTCCACTCATCATTCTCCTTGGCTACTTTGACTTTTTTCCACATGAATTAGTTTCGCTTGCAGGGCGCTCGTGGACCGTATCCTTCACAAAGTTCACTGCACCATACATCTCAACAACTCATCCCTCCTCACAACCAAACTAATCCGCTACCACTGCACACGGACAGAAACCAATACGAGGAATTCAAGGCCAACATACTCCACGTCACGTCCAAGACATTGGATGAGAAATTCAAGAAATTTGAGGAGAAATTGGAGGAGAAATTGGAGAAGACATTGGAGGAGAAATTGGAGGAGAAATTGGAGGAGAAATTGGAGGAGAAATTGGAGGAGAAATTGGAGGAGAAATTGGAGGAGAAATTAGAGACGAAACTCCTCCACGTTCTTGCCAGCAAAAAAGATATCAGACAGGCAGTCGTCGGAATTGCAAAAACTGTCCTCGAAGAGACGGACGACAACGATGGCACAGCTCCAACTTCGGGAAAGGTCAGTACACTTTATATATTTTTGAAGTTGTTGGGACAGTGGTAAACCTAACATACATCCATTTTCTGCCCAGAGAACATTTCTCAGAATCAAAGGCGAACAAGGGAAATGGTACAAGTGGACAGTGTCTGAGAAGCAATACGACGAATTAGACCATGCTAAAGCACGACCATCGTCCCTCATCAACAAAATTCTGGAGATTCTGCATCCTGGCAAGGACCTAAAGTACATGCTACTCACAGGCATGCCAAGAAAACCGTAAAAGCTCCCAAAGTCTCATCCGACACACCATTGTTAAAGTCTTTTATACTTTCAATAATTTTTTTGTTGATATTTCTTCCAGAGGTGCGGTGGCAAAGAAACTACCAAATCGCTCCATAAAAATCATCACAGGTAACATCGCATTTCTTATAATCTCCCACCTCACACACTATCCTCATCATTATCCCTCTTTCAGCTGCAATGCTCGAGCATCAGTGGGAGTTTCGTAAGCAGTACAAGGAGAATCCAAAACCATATGAACGTGACCGAAAAAACTTCTGCTTCCGTGTGCGAGGTAAAATTACCAGACAACTGGAATATTTTCACAAAAACTTGACCGATGACGGCAAGCGTATCAAAACGAAGCCGAAACCTCCTCCAGGTATGGACATGTTACCATTGTAATCTCCAGCTCTCTGTGATCAACCTTCCTCCATTATTCATGCCTTCTTATGTTCAAGCATCTCAAGGACGCGATGACCAAGATAACATACCTATCCCACGTACCAACAACAACACCAGTAAGTTGATTATCATCCCACCTACCCTATTCAATTCCATTCATCGTACTAAATCCATATATTATCTAATATATTTCAGAAGGTTCTAAGCTACCACCATCACCTTCTGGTCGTGACTCTCCGCATTTGAGTCAGAATAGTATGCTGTCAGAATGCACCGAAAGCGGAGATGACATCGGAGATGAGGCAAAAGATGACGATAGCATGGCTGGGGACCTTGACATGGAAGAGTGTGATGAAAATGAGGATCTTCAAAACATGGCTCCGACATTTAGCCCACGACGAATTAAAGATGCCCAACGGGAGGCCGACAAAGAAAAAGGTTCGTCAATTAAACTCTGCTACTGTCAAAGTAATTAATCACTTCCTCTTTGCACATTATAACATCATTTTTCCTGCTATTTTTAGCACTGTACCAGGAACAGGTCAACGATGTTGTCATCCCCGCTGATGTTGAGGCTAAGGCTGACAAGAAAGCCTCAATGGAAGCTGCGCAGCTTTCTCAAAAAATCTTGCTTGGGCCACCAACTTTTCCCGCATTACCGCACAGCAATGAGATAGGTAATTTTTCTGGTCACTCCCTTCAATCGTTAACCAAAATAATCATTTCCTTACCTTTCCACTACAGTACAATGCACTAACAATGATGGCCAAGTTCCAGGGTCTGCACCTAAACGTCAGCGTCGTACTTTGACTCCACTTAATCAGCCAAAGGTAGCCCAGTCAAAACAACCTAAAGGTAAATTCAACTTGTAAATTGTCCCCCACGTTCATTCTTGCACTTATTCACACCTCTCACAATACTAATTAAACTAACTCTTTACTTTGAATTTAGTCAAACCAACTCAGCCTAACCCTGATGAGAGGCCCAGAAGACAAATCAACCTACCTCCCAAGTTCAAAAACACCGCAGCTGCTACTACATCTTCAGCTTCTAAACGTCCACTACTGTCTACGAAATCCAAAGCAGTTCTTGGACGAAAGGCTGCCAAGAAGTCTGCAGCATCAGCAAACGACAGCTCTGAAATGGCCGCAGGTCAACAAGGTCCTTCAGGGGATCACTATTCTCTCGTCTATCTCCAGCAATAGTCACTCAAATGTGAGACTACATTCTATTATTATTATTATTGTCCCTACAATTTACTATCGATAGTTTCTCTCTATTTTTTATTTTCATTCCCATAATTAACTCATCTTCCGCATTCTTTCTTATTGTATCTTTCTCATACGTTCATTCTAGTCTATGTGTCCACCCACGTACTCAATTATTGTACATGTAGCTCACGTAGTGATATATAATTATATACGCATATAATGTACTCCATCCCTCTGTCCACCTACTCAAATAATGTACGTAGGCTTCTGTAGGGATATACTCTTATATACGCACGTATTGTACTCCCTGTCCCTATCCACCTACTCCAAAATTGTATGTAGCCCTCTCTATGGGTGTACTTTTGTATACGTACATAGTTTACTCGCTCTCCCTGGCCACCTGCTCAAAATTTGTATGTAGCCCTTCTCCGGGTATACTTTTGTATACGTACATAAATTACTCGCTCCCCCTATCCACCTACTCAAAAATTGTATGTAGCCCTTTCTATGGGTGTACTTTAGTATACCAATTTAATGTAGTCAGCCCCCCATCCGTCCCTCAATTTCATGTATACTTACATATCTTACGAATAAAAAAATTTTGTACACAAAAGTTAGTCCACATACATTTTATTAGTGCAGCGAATGTATACAGAAATTTGGGTATACAAATTGCATCTCAATGTACCTTTTTAGTATTCAGAACCGGAGCCCATTTATATTTCCGTTTCGGGCCCGTCAAAATGTCCAGTGGGGTTTTCTTTCTTCTCATTTGATCGTCATGGAGAAGATGAGAGATATGTGAGTGTGAGAATCCACAGAATACAGTCCGCTGCCGAAGAGATAGAGAAAATATGAAGAGGGGCTCGGAAGATAATAATTAATTTTAATTGGAAACACACACGGACGGCGACTGACGTGTGCTTGTCGGGCCGGGAAGTAAGATCATCAGAGTAGAGGGATTTTTACAAGGTAGTATATAGTGGACAAGTTACACAGCCGAAGATAATCCGATTCAGTCCTCTCCACATGAAGTTAGGACGAGGGCCCTCATCAGTTTTTAATATCCATTGATCTCATACATCATTTTTAATCGTCGTCTTTGTCATCGCGATTTCGGAATTTTTTATACAATTATACACAGAAGATCTCGGAAAAGCCTTTGCCTGCCATTCGTCTCTTTTTTTTTTATAAATAATCTTCATCATCCTCACCTGTGTTCTCCGCTTTTGGAAGAGCCGCAGGTGTCAACTTTTTAACAACTGTCAATCAACATGACTTGGTCGTCGTAATCAGTTCTACACATAAATAACATTACACTCCTACCGAACACCCGCCTCAAGGTCAGCTGTACCTGAAGATAGAGCCTTATGAACCTTAGCATTTCAGCTCACGACAAAGGTTTCTATCTGAACGAGACAGGTCTTCGGGCTCTGATTTTTTGAATGTAAGTTTGTCGAAATTTTACTTGGGATGTGTAGTGTAAGATAGCGGAGGATGTGGGGATTTGCATTGGCTGGTGAGGGTTATTATAATGTGCTTGTGGAGTTGGTGGGGAATCGATTTGGCTTTGTGGTGGGCAACCTTGGCCTTGAATACGAGCGAGCGGCTCCATGTGAGTGTTTTAGCCGTGTAGTTTGTGAGTGATATCGATATCAGAGACCGGGATGTCTGAGGATGCTTTTATGAGGAGGAGGATGGCGGACATTCAAAGTTATTATATTTGCATTTATTTGTGATGTTAATGGTCTGTTTCAAATTATTTCAGTAAAGATCTGGGCAAGCCAGGAGCTGAGGTCATAGTGGGATTCAGTTGAGGACTGCCCTTATTTGAAGACTAATGGCTGACATCGCTGCTGCAAAGAAGAAGAGGGAATGCTCCAAGGAGGATTTAAGTATGGATGGCGAAAACGGGTTCCGTAGTAATGATCGGTACAATAGTTGCATAAAGGACGGAGTGAAAACGAGAGGGGAAAGGATGAGAGAAGCATCAGGGAGAAAGATGGAAGAAAAAGAGTCATCAGAATTACCTGAATCGTTCGTCTACCAATACTCAGTTATTAAAACGCTCTTTGAGAAATTAACGCTACGGGACCTGTTGGCTTGCGCTCAAGTGTGTAAAATGTGGTGCGAGGTGGCTAGGGTGGTTAGGAAACAAAGACGTAACTACCCATCGCTAATGTTATATCATCCATACCTGCCACATACAAAGCCAGTGGTTGAGTGGTTCAATGGACAACTGGGTCATAATCTTTCGGAGAGCGCAAAAGTTTTCGTCGAAACGCAAATCTTGGCTCCTATGGAAGACGCCTCGGGTTGCAATTTTACTATGTATCCCCAAGTCTCGGAACAAATAAGGCCAGCTATTTTGAATTGGATTAATCGATCTTACTATGAACCGCAACTCGTCTTGTTTTTTGGATCCATAAATTTAAACTCGTATTTGTCGAAACGATGTGAGTTTTAAATGAATTTACTAAAATTATTTTATGTATTGGATTTTGTTATGATGCCGGCATTTTTTTTGTAGTTACTCCAAGGCAGTTGTACACTCGGCATCAGCATCTGTTTGAAGGCATCGAAACTTTAGGACCAAGTCTTGCAGCTTTCGGAACCGGACTTATCACTACTGTGACGGAGCCCAACGAAGTATACACTATTGAAATGGAAAACACGAGTTATCCCATGTTGACTGCTGTGGCCATTCCCAAAGGTATCGATTCTTTGCTGCTGTTTGCGTGGGCGTCCGTGTATGATGTGACTGCTGTGCTAGCTATACGTAATACAAACTTATGAATATTTCATTTTCAGTTCCTGGTTTAAGCGTGAAAACTTTTAACGTTGACTCTGCGACTGCAATGAAGTACAAAGGGAAGGTGAGTCGCGTGCGAGATTAATCTTTTTCTTGATTTTTTCCCCTTACTCTGGAGCTCACGCAAGATTTTCTTCTCTTTGCAGGTTGATAGCGAAAACTGCAAAGAAATTCTGAACATAAGACCCAGTGATAACGTCAAAGGAATTATATTATTTCATGGAGACCGACGCCGAAGTACAGCATTATCTGATGCTGTGTACCAGTATTTGCTGTGAGTAGTCTTTAGTTCTTTCTTCAACTCAATTTTATTTATATCCACTCATTAATTTGGGATTAACTTGCAGGCAAAATCCAAACGTTGCACTTGGAGGTGGAGCAATGTTTGAACTCGTTAGCAGTAGTTCACAAGATAAGTCATCCAGAGGATGTGGGCTAATAATATGTGGAGACGAGAATGTGAAGGTTTTCTCTTTTGGCATGTTTCAAGAAGGAATAACCAGAGCGAATGAAATGGCTCTCGCGAGGGTAATAGTTTTGAATCATTTTAGCATTTTGTAGTTGCTACGCCCAAGTCGTAATTAAATTCATAGTTGAGTTAATAATTTCCTCTGTATTTTTTTTAGATCAAAAGCTGCAAGTTTGAAGAGGAAGGAAGTTTCGCCTTCATGTTTGCGTGCAACGGTCGAGGTGCCAGCATGCACAATCACGTTTCTAACGTGGAGTCAAATCTATTTCGCAAGTATTTCCCCAAGACGGCTCTGATCGGGGCATTCACGGCGGGTGAATTCATCCATGACTACATTCCAGGTGAGAATAGTCAGCCGCCGCGGGGAAAGAAGAGTATCGAGCATGCTTTCTCCACGGTGTTTGTGATCGTCTCTGTTGCTCGACCAAATTCAACTCATCCACCTGCCAGTTAAATGTTCTCAATTAATCTTTGACGTCAAATATGTTCTGTCATCACCATCACCACCACCATTGTCGCTACTACTACTAGTTAGAAACTCACAAGTGTGTCTGCGCCTGTATTTGTTGAGACCGCTGCCGTCGGTTGCTGTTTGTTTATGTCGTTCATGTTTTGATTTTTTTGGATCTGTCTATTCTGTGTCCAGTTTATGAAATCCTAAGCGCATCTACAAGTTAAACATTCAAAAAATCATCCGTGCGTAGTGGAACGTTGTAAAAACAGACATACTAAATTATTGCTACTACTATACAATACGGAACTCTCCATACAGTCTCCACCGGATCGTTCAACTAATATGTATAAAGCATACATAATTATAATTACCTGTGAACTAGTAGGGGGTTTCAGCGTCCTCTCAATGTAAAAGAATTTACATATGAACCTGGTAAATTTTAACATGATCAACTAGAATATATAGTTAGTAAATAATTACGATTTGAAATATCCACACTATATGTAGTCACATAAACACTTTTTTCAATTATAATGGTACTGGTCTCCACATATGTACACACACATACGACTTTTCTCTAACACATTAACGCTCGCCATCATCCTTATAATGTGGATACTTACTTGTATGTCGTATTATTATGATGGTGAAGATTGTTAACCCGGTAATTAATATTTTGGTTGTTACGGTATAGGAAAAATGTTCTCTGATGTAGCGACCTAAAACGTCATTCAGACCTGACCTGAATGACGATTAATTGCTTGTAATATCTCTTGATACTTGTATGTTGGCTGTAGATCCATCGATAGGTCATTTGGTTTTGAACATAATTACTAGTAGTAATACCGCGTGATTGTGTGTCACTTATACTCTAACCGTTTTGAAGACATATGAGGACATTGTTATTATAACTCTAACTGGCTTTTTTTATTAGTATTAATCTACTACTGTCTCCGCATAATAATTGTTTGTATCTCACATTACATCACATGATTCATATTGTCATTGTCTCTTGAGCGAATCCGTAGGTTTTAGAAATCTTGTTTAGTAACAGGTTGGTATGGGTGTTAGCACGGTTTTCTTGTATGTAATGGTAAGGATCACAGTGCTCGTCATGGAGTGACCTTGTAAGCTTGTCATCCCTACGCGTATTTTAAAGTACGCAACTTTAAAGTAAAGTCTCAGTCTTGTGACAAACAGTATACAAATTGAGGTGGCTGGACGAAAAATAAATAAAAAAAAAACATCAGTCTATGCTATGAGATGGAAATTTGTGGGCCTGTTTTCGTTAGATTATGATTTCAGTATGCCATTGCTCATCATTTCATTGATTCAGGTTATGCATATTTTCCCTTGTAATTACATCATGAAATGACCCGGTGAACAACATTAACTCTCAGACATTTCTGGATTAAAATTGACGTGTTCTCATATTTTTTTATTTCTTTTCGCAATCATCGTCACTAAGTGATAACACTGAAAATTGCAAACATTGAAAAAACGAATAAAAATAATAATTGGAAAGCGTATTGTAGCTTAAAATAGTCGTGTAAATATTTCCACACTCCGCGTACATAAAACTCCATTAAAGATGATATATTTATATTCATTGTTATTGAACACACGACTTCTCCTCTCGCGTGTTTCGTGGCAAACTCAAATCATGGCTACAGATCTAACAATGAAAAACTTTTGACACTACAATACTCACATGACTTTACTAAGAGAAGAATGGAGATAAATATATAGGGAGAGAGTGTGTATATATGAATGTGTGTGATTCTTCCTATTCTTCTTGTCGTCTTCATCAACATGTATCCCATAACTTTCCAGAACCTTGTTTTTTTAAATGTCCTCGGACAGCACTCTATTAGGATTTTTTTCTTACTATATAATAATAGAAATATTGTACAATCATCAGTCCCATCTTGAACTGACCGAACGACGTGGCGATTAAAGAAATTTCTTTTGCGGGGCAACCTGTGTGTGTGTGCAATGTCTGTCTGTCTGTGTGTTTGTGTGTGTGTGTGTGTGGTTTTTTTCTCTCCGTTAACATTTTGCTCTTTATGAAGAATAAAGCGGAGCTGAATTTGACCTACATTTTCTGTCCTCATCTTATACAGACTAAAGCGAACATGTTGCAATTTACAAAGTGCCGATACATTCCATCCTCCATTGAAGAAGATATGGAAGGATATTAGAGAGACGTTTACACACGAGCGGAATGAATATATATCAAAATAAAGTGCCTTACTAACAATCATGTTATGTAGTTGATAATGAGGCGGATAAATTGTCAAGGGACTATAGGACGAGGTTGACCTAGCTAGTGCTATTTAGTATACTCAATGTCATCGTCATCAACGTCATAAGTTTTAGATACAGACGCACACACACACAAAGACTCTTACCGGTATAGACACGTGGTGTTGTTACAATGTGCTCATCTGCTCACAGTTTTACATAAGAAAACAACTACATTAACTATACACGGTTCAATGTACATTCAACGCCTAATCAATCCCTGCTCTTCGGTTGGTTCAAGTTATGTAGTATTTTATATAATAATTTATGTATCGTATCCTTTTACATTGTAAAGTAAAGCAGTATATAGTTTTTTCCATGTCTCTTGGTCACCGCCAGTGCTCCTTTGGATGACTCTTGATGATAATAATGATGATGTTTTCCCTCCTCCCACACTAACTGTCAGCCTTACATCTAAACTTACACATAGAATAATAATAATACAATAATATTATACTTCAAATGCCGAGTTTTTGCGAGTGGTTCGTCGTCATAACAATAACATTTAGGAGGTAATAATAATAATAATATAATATATAGTGATAATAACGAACAAAAAAGGAATCATGATGATAACAATGAAAAAGGAAATACAGCTTATTATGCACACATGTAATATATTTATATAATAATATTTCAGCCTATTAAGTTGCGTCCTCCGCTTACATATATAGTTGATCATGGTGCAGCAGCTTGCTTGGTTCACCTGTCATCATTTTAGTTCGTGGGACTTTTGGTATACAAAAAACACTTGTTCTTGTCCTTACAGCTACTTGACAAAGACGTAGTTAACTTTTAAAAATTGTAAATTATTATGAGGAATGATTGTTGATGTGATGAATGGTTGTTGTTGCTGCTGCTGAGGGTTCTGAGATGATGAAGCAGGGGATGATGGAACAGAGGAGCTAGTAGTGTTATTCAGTGCTAAAGGGTTGTCCGAGTCATTCTCAGGGGACTCTGCTCCGCCGGCAGGAGAATGAGCCGAGCCGTTTGGGGATCCTTTGGAGAATTTAGATTTGACCCCGTTGTTACTACTCCCTGCCATAGTATTCACAGTTTTCACTTGATTCTCTAGGGCAGCCAGACTTGAGACGGGAAAATTTTCCTGTCCACCGGCATCTCCCTTGGACTGTTGAGGTGTTGACGCTTCATCACCGGAAGAGGAATTGTAAGCATTATTCAGGCCAGGACTGGATGGGGAGCCTTCAGGTGAGTGGAGATTTTGCGGTGGGATTGAATGAGGAACTGCTCCGTGCTGCTTCAGGAGGGCATGATTGAGAAAAAGCGGCGGAGATCCATGCGGGGGGAATGGAGGGAAGTGAGGATTTGAGGGGAGAAATCCGAAGTCCTTCACTTCTGCTGCTCGAATCTGCTCCGGAGTCAAATCTGTCGGCTCACCCGTGTGCAGACGGATGTGCTGCTGAAGAACTAATGAGTTCGTAAACCTGAAATTATTATGAAAAGACTCTTTAGTACTTATTTCACTTGGCTCCCGTGGGGGTTCAGGGTCTCAAGGAGGGGGTTTACAAGGGACAAGTTGGATAAGTGGTACCTTTTGTGACATACAGGGCATTGAAGAAGAGCCCTAAGTGGGGGTTTGGCTCGATGAACCCCCATGTGCGTCTTCAGATTCCCTTTCGTTGTAAACGTCCGTCCACAAATCTTGCATTTGAACGGACGTTCCCCCGTATGAGTCCTGTAATGCATTTGAAGGGCGCTCTTGCAGGATAAAACCCGCTGGCAAATTATGCACTGGTTGGGGTCCGTCACTTTGTGATCGATGTTGTCTACGAGCTGTTGCAGCTTAGCTGTTTCTGACGTCTTTGTCACCTCGATGAGAGATTCCCAAGCATTGTCATTAGAGCCGGGTCGAGGTAGCAGGTTCGTGTAGATAGCAGGGTCTTTGGCAGGATCAATGTCCAGTGGGAGTGGGCCAAGTCCTTTGCCCATGGACGATCCTGAGGGGAACTGTGGTGCGGGTGAGATGCGAGCAAAGGTCAATGTGGATGAACTCGACGGCCTACCCGGACGAACCTATGGATCAAATCAATGGAAAGGAATCAGCATCGACAAGCTCGCCGAGAAACTAGATGGTTTGAAATATGCAAACCATTAAAGGAAGTGGGTACATCAGGGGGAGGCTTTTGCTTGATAAATTCTCTGGCTGGTCCTGACTTGACTCTTCCATGCTCATGTCCATCATCTGGTCATTCTCCATGGAGTCCATACTACAGTCATCTGTCTCCTCCTTCTTCCGATCGTCTTCGTCCCGCAGGTCCAGAGAATTGGACTTTTTTGACTCGTCCTCATCATCCTTCCCATCATGTATCATGCTACTGTTGTCATCGTCCATCATGTCGTCATCATCTATTGCCTCTTCCTTCACTTCCTCCTTGATCTCCACATTTGCCTTGAGATCATCTTCATTTTTGCCGCTGCTGGAGTTGTTGTTGTTGTTATTATTATTATTATTACTACTACTACCCTTTGGTTTTGTCAAGTCTTCCGGGCCGATGAGATTTTCTTTGAGGACTGGAACGGCCATGGGCATGATTTTCATTGGCTGCGCTTGCTGCTGCTGTGCAGCGGCGGCGGCAGCTGCTGCTGCCGCTGCCCCGAAATGAAAAAGCGGGTTGAATGGGTGAAATGCGGCTTGAGGGGGTGGGGGTGTCCGAAATGGATTTGACCCTGTGGGAGAGTGATTGGGAGTTGAATGTCCACTTCCATTGTTATTATTGTTGCTGCCGCCGCTGCCTCGCATTGGAGGATGGAGATGGTCCAAATGCTCCGGCACAGGATGTGGATTCATCCGAACGTGCGGGAATCTTGCGGTGTGCCGCTGAAAATGTACTTTGAGGTTTCCTTTGGTTGTGAACCGACTGCCACAGACGTTGCATTTGAAAGGACGCTCGCCAGTGTGTGATCGGATGTGGATCTGAAGGGCCGAGTCACTGCTGAATACCTGTGGGGCAATATTTCCAAGCATGTGTTATGAAAATCTGTCGTCAAATCCAAGAGTGATTGAAAAACGTTAAGGCAGAATACTACTGTGTTTTTTGGAATTAAATGAATGAACGCTTGGCGTACCTTGCCACAGTAGCGACAACGATGTTTGAAGAACGGTTCTCGGCCCTTCTCCATTCCGATTCCCTTCTTTCTGTAATTGGGATCATCGACCAAGGAGGACGCCAGGAGTCCCTGTGAGGCTGAGTCAAGTACCTACAAGATCATCAAATGACTGATAATTTCACTTCAAACTACACCATGAAAACCAAATCAAGATTCAACTGAATTCTAAATGTGATTGAAATAAAATTTGAATTTACTACGTACCTCCTGAGTCCTCTTCTGAAGCATTTCCAATGTATTAGGCTCTCTAATGATATTGAGATCTCCATTAGGAGAGAGTATACTTGTTGCAGACGTAGAGGAAGGTAGTCCGGGTGATAGCGGTTGATTAGGATCTTGATTTGCACAGTTGAGCAGTGATGCAAAATGGGGATTGAGACCTTCGATTCCGTTGCTATTAGCACTGTTGTTGTTGTTGTTGTTGCTACTGCTCCCCGAGCCATTATTGTTACTAGGACTATTGTTGCTATTACTAATACTATTGTTATTATTACTACTACTAGTCGTATTTGGTTTCGCCGTATGTTGCTTCATGCTCACATGCTGCACACTACTAGGTTTGCTGCTGCTGCTAGTCGCACTACTGTTGATAACGTTGCTCGCAGCATTGCTACTATTCATTTCCGGCGGCTGTGGCGTCGTGCTGGTGGATGGGACTGGACTGGGAGAGTTGGGCGGAGAGGAGTCGTCCTGTTGAATAGAATTCTGTGAACTTTTCGAGACCAATTGTTGCTGGAGATGCTGAAGGAGTTGGAGTTGGAGGAGTTGTTGCTGTTGCAAAGTGAATAGTGTTGATTGTAATCCTGCTAGTTCTTGGAAGGAGCCTTCGCTGCCGTCCCCACTGGTTCCGTTGCTGCTGCTCTTTCCGCTCTTCTTCCCGACATTCAGAGCGTTGGCAGTGTATTGGGCCATGGCGACCTGAAATGAAAAAAAAATATCGTGAATCAAATATTACATGCACTAAAAATCCACCGCGCATTGCCAGACGCCTTTAAAAAATTTAACGAGACTCACTTTAGTGTTCTGGATTGCTTCAAGGGTCACATTGGGGCCGACAAGGCCAGCAGGCCAAGGAAAGTTACCACCTATAAGACTGTGCAGTGCTGTTGCTAGTGACTCCTTGTGAATTTCTTTGGATTCCATGTCCTATGAATCATTATAACAGTCCCATATAAGCATCTCCCGGGCTTTTCCGCATGATTAATAAGGCGGATGATTAACTCACCCGTTCCACAGAGACATCCCGTGCCTTGGACTCGTTATTATTAGCATCCTCAGTGTGCAACACGTCATCTTCTGCAAAGGGAAAAGAGTAGACAAAAATGCCACACATCAGAATGCTTTCCTATACACTCAAGCTTCCATATCAATTATTCCCCGTCACACACTTGTCATCTGCAAGAAAGGAGGAGGGGCCGTGACTGACGAGACTTACCTTCATCCGTCAAACAATTAGATTGTGGATTTGTCTCTGCATGCCCTGCTGCCGTTCCATCATCCATCTCGTCATCATCATTGGGCAACGACGACAAGGGATGACGACTACTACGACTGCGGGACGGCGCCGAATCTGCTTCCTGCTCCTTCCCTCTCACTCCACACTTCCATCCCGCTCCTCGCCTTTCCTCCTCACACTTGTCATCTGCAATATTATTAATATTTTAACTTCTAGTCCTTCTCTCACCATTTTAATTATCACACTCATCCTTGCCATCATTTTCCTCCAAGAGCAAAAAGATGTGGACGATGAGCCGCGAGATGAACAACAAATCTTGGCCTCCTGCCAACAGCATTGTCCCTTCACATTACTCTGTCTGTCTCTCTTTGGCCCATTGTGAGATGCAGCATGTTTTTGGCCGGGTGTACGTGTGGATAAGATGCAAGGAGAAGTAGTAGTAGTAGTAGTAGCATCGGGAGGAATTCCGGCATTATTCTTCTCATGACAGAAACCAATGCATTCCTCATCCCTTGCCATATGGAAGCTTAAACATTCTCACACACGCACACACTCATAGCACAAACATGCCCAAAAAACTCGCACTTGTTCCCCTTATCACATCTAATTTAAAAGGAAATCAACTCTGGGCTTTACAAGCTTCACCCAGCATTCCTCTCCCGTCAAAATACACACGCATTGATAAACACTCCCATTATTGCCGACCTGTTCGCAAAACAATCAGCACCCTTGCAATGATCAGCTCTTCCATTATGAGCCATTACAATGCAATAGAACAGCTAATGGTGAACCGGCTAGCCTTAAGAATAACATTGGTCGTCGTCCGTCCTCATACAGTAAAATCTTGTTCTGCTTTTGGTGTTGAGGAAACGGGTGGGAAAATCATGATAAAGACCGGGAAATGCAAGACTTAAGTCTTCTCAGACGGGAGAATAAGGACAAAAATATCCTTACATGAGACAATAGGAAGTATGTAATGCATGTGTTCTTGGGCCTGTGTGACTTACGATGGTGGTAAAGCCCACAAGGAAGACAGAACAATCGCATGTGTGTGGCGTGGAAATTATGCTTTGCATTACTCTCCTATGACTTCTCCTCGTCTTCTCCACAAGATTATCATAGGGAGAAAATGTATCTATTTTTGGCACCTATCATCCCTCCTGTCTTCTATAACTCACAAAACGTACCTTTGTCTTGCATATCGCACAACCACTCTAATTCTATTCCATGTTACATATGTCTATTGTATTGGACACACAACTATTATTATTATTGCATTACATAAGGCCCATCTATTAATGCATTGTATACGATACCCAACTTTATTATTCTACTACATAGAACACAATGGCTCCTATTCACCAAATTATTATTGCCCAGAAGACACACATCAAAGCCCGTGTTCATCAGTGTAAAAGGAAGCCGTATCTTGTGGCATACCGTAGCAACTTTCACACATGACTTGCCACGACCTCTTATTAGTAGCATTCGTAAATTCCTTATCATCATTTCATAAAAATTAACCACGACTTGAGACTTGAGAGAGAGAGATAGATAAGAGGAAGAAGAATAAGTAGAGAGAGAAAATATGTTGCGAAAAATTTATGATCTTATCTGTTGTATATGTGTGGAGAGAGAGAGAGAATTTTTAGCACATCTTACGAACACACAAACTTTCTGCTCATCATCATCATCGTCATCATCATCATCTTTGTATTATTATCACAGAGTGGAAAATTAATGGACCAAGTGTTTGTAATAGGATTATGCTCTTACAAATTCCATACACATATTCCATCTGCCCTCCACGACCTGTCAAATTCACAGACGACTTTTTTTTCTCTATTGCTAAATTCATACTCAATGTAACGCTGAAATTATACACACGGTAAATCCGTGTGCACACGCGTGCAGTAAAAATTCATATGCACACAAGAACAATTTAATAAACAGGCGGACAGATTTCTTACTCACAAACTTGCCGTCGGAAAGACACAGGCAAGGAATGTGCCCTCTGGTCCCACCACTCCACATGAGACTCTGCATACTGTATATGAGCTGTCATAATAATATGGAAACCAGGGTCAAAGTTCTATATACAAATTAACATTGTCTCTCTCTCTCACTCCTCCAGCTCGTTTAATACAAAGGGAAATTAAATTTGGATTTTTTCCCTTTATTTACGATCCAGATGTTCCCGCTACCTTTATGATGATGATATTTTCTTTCTCTACGATGGAACTTTATGATAATATGGAACTACGCTTCGTTTGCTTGTATGATTAAAATGAAGCCATGGTAGCATACAGGAGCTTATTATTATAAAGACAATATGACAGCGAGGTAGTCATTTCCCATAACATAATCAGATGCTCATCGTACGTTACAGCACTTCCCTTTTCCTCTCTCGACATTATGAACTGACGTAATATGAACTGGCATTCTCATCAAATTCCTCCGTCGCACTTCACTCTCTTTCTGCATAATGTAATATTGAACATAGTGCCAAAAACAGGGAGACAGCATCATCATTCTCTAATATCAACTTATATATGAGGCTACTTTAAAACATGTGAATAAAAACAATAAACATAGAGAGAGAGAGAAAGAGCAAGGATCATCGACAGACGGGAGCAGGTTCTCTTATAACATTTATGACATGATGTGTATACACACAAAAACTTATAATCTCATACGCAAACCCATCCTCCTCTTCCCTTTATGAAGAAAAAAATACGAAGAAATCTCAAGTAGAGTGAACACATACACAGGCCCCTCGCCTCTGTGTGTATGTGTGTGTGAACATGAGTAAACAAATGGTGCGAGGAGAAATAGGACGGCAATTACATCATATCATCTTGTTCAATCTAAAGAGCTGGAATTGAAGAAAAGCACGGCTTTCTGCATAACATCACCCTATGACATTTTTTCTACATGAGAAACATATGGACACGTTGCTATATTCTCTTTGTTCGCATAGACAATCGTAGATTTTCACCCCGGGAAAAGAATATATATATATATATATATATAAATAACGGAGCTAGATTTGAGCAAAAAAAGACAGTTGTCTTTATTGTGAGTACATGGTGGCTAAATGTGGACCCACAAACACTTGGAAGAGCAATGGGAAGATCCTATATTATTATTATCAATCATATATGGTATTATATTTGGAAAAGATTCAAGACTATCAGAAGCATCATCACTACTCCCTAACGCATCTATCTATACGGAGGACCCCGAGGAATCTATTATTTTCACGGATTCATCTTCCAAGTCCATACGGGCCCCTTCTCCACGCTTCATTGGAGTCATCAATGTGAGCGCGAGAGGAAGAGAAAACTCTAAAAATCCTCTCATATTTATTTGCTATTTTACTTTTACGACATCCTGACAATGAACATATTGACAATATTTATCCCTGAGCTGCCGACAGACGAGTCCTTTCAAAAGCCAGATTAAAATCTTCAATCTCCTTCTCTCTCCCCTAAAGAAATCTCACATCCTACCGCACACACACTCCCATGTTAAACACACCAGAGCGGATTTTATACACACGAAGAGCAATGACAAACTGTCATCCCTTATGGATTATTACTGCGCACAGGTCAAATAGCCTGTTCATTATCAGCATTAAAATATACCTAGAAATTTCTTGACTAATCTCTCCCATCTTTGTGCTCATGTTCCTTTCTTGGATGCGTAATGCTGGGCGAAACCCAGGGATGCGTTACAAATGGGCTAACAATGAAGACTTGTTCGCATATGCTCCTCACACATGCAGTACAGTTGGGTTATTGTTGTCCAACGGAATTACAATGGTGATCATGGGCTACAGAGACGCGCCGACTAAATGTATGGCGTGTGAAAAGTGTTTTTAATTCTACGAGGAATTAATTCATGTTGAAAAACTTGTGAGGGGGAGAGAGGAGGAGGAGAGTTCTTTGATGTGCTAAAATCCTTCGTTTAAAACGAACAGTGAGCAGAGTAATAATGAAGAACAGGGCTATGTGAGGACTAATGTAAATACAAGCAGAGCTATATAGTTACTTTGTTAAAGTACAGACCAAGTTCTGGCGCTTATGGGCAGGCCGGCACTTATGGTGCAAACTCACTACAAGTTATATCACAGCGAGCACATAGTAATGCACAAGAGCCCGGGCTTTAAAATACACAACCTTTCCTCACGGCAAGTTGGAGCAGCAGCACCGGCTGTGTCACAATGGCTTTTGTAAATCTCAGCCGCAGTCAAGCATCATTTTTGGGCAAATAGAAATATCCTTAATGACAGAGAGAAATTGTAGGAGAAGAAGAACGGGAGTGCAAGAGGATGAGGTTGAAATAAATGGACCAGGATTTTCATTTTCGGTCTCTCTCGGAAATACATTACGAAATTTACGACAATTCCCCCTTAAACTCTCCTCCACGCACACACATATTTCCCAAGAACAAGTAAACTTCCTTGAAGGGGACTCCCTTATTTTCTCTCACTCACGCACTAGCATAATCATAAAGGAACAGAGTGTATTGTTTTCCTCATGCATATATAGACATGCTGGTGGTATTTAGTAGTGCGTGTGCCATCACCCTCCGTGTCTTTGTATCCTCCACCATGTCATGTACGTACAGAGGAGATGTGGAAACTAATAGACGCCCCAAGTAATCTCAAATGGTAATAATGAGTGGCTCGTCGGCGCACGTGGGCAAATGAATACATATACCCCTGGCCTCCCCCACCACATTGTCACATGAAAGCTGAGAATGAAAATGCGGAAGTTCACCCTTCTCTCTAACTAAATGCTATAGTGTGCGTAGATTTTCCAAGAATATGGACTTGTATTTCCTGCGGAAAAATCTATAATTATTATTATACATGGCTTCCTATTTCTCCCTCCTGCTCTTTCATCTCCGCTCATCCATCACTAAAAAATATATCTCTCTCTCTCTAATTATCCCAAATCTTTGTCTCCTTCATGCGGAGACATTGGAACTGGATATTGCTAATCGTTCCACCACCCTGGCTCCTCTCTTACGAACGTTGCATATTAATGAACATGACATTACACATGGCGCATGTTCATTCAGACATATGTTTCCTCAAAACCGGAATCCTTGTGCAACTTGTGCGAAGGAAAGATCATAATTCTTCCAGGCGGTGGCTGACACAGAGACGCACGGCAGGATGACATTCCTCAAGCCGGGCATATGTTCCAGACTGTGCGTGTAATTCATACGGCCCTTCTGGGGCTCAGCTAGTGACCCTTATTAAGACGACAGGAGCACGGGCGAAGTAGGGAGACACATGAAAGATGGTCATGTGTCATAATGCTCATGTGAAATTCCGGCAAAAATGACTCTGCTTTTCGTCCTCGCCTCCTCCTGCTCTCCGCCGTATGAATCCTCTGATGATCCTCTCAATTCAAGGGTCACTTCCCTTTCCTATGGAGACAAGCTTATGAGAATGTTCAATTCCTCCAGTCTATTTCACTCTCGACAACAAGTACATCCGTCACGGTGACAAATATCGCAGTTAAGATGGGAATCATCAGATTCATGTAATCGTAATGGAATTACAACGTGTACTAATAAGCCACATCACGTCCAGTCCTTACATTTTCATAAGCAAAACCTGTGGAATTTCCTAAGGAATGTAAATGTTCTTACTCAAAGCCATCAGCATAGCCCAAAATTTAGTTGACAATTTCTTTAAAAAAAGCTCATTTTTATTCATTGTTGTTTTTTACTGTGAAAAATTTAAAGAAATTAATAATCAGACGTTTCTTGAATTTTTAAAGTTTTATAAAATCTATTTTTTTTCAGAACTTCATGAATTGTTTTTATAAATTTTAACTTGGAACCTTGGTGGAAAATGCGCAATACATCCAAATTTCCACAAGGATTTTCATCAAAGCCTCCTCTCAAATCCCCCATGATTCACAACTGACAAAAAAATGCGTTTTTGGGAAACAAGGGTGAAAAACGGAAAAAATCCGGCGCATAAATTTAGAAAATTCATGTCGCTCTCGCCTCCTCTTCTGAGCCCTTTGAGCTCAGACTATAAAACCTGCTTACGATGAGTGAGGAAGACTTGAGAGCGGAAGGACAGTAAAGTGACGGCGACGACCAAGATTCTCTCCACGGCGAGGGGAACAAAAGGCACGCGACGCGGAACTATTTCCAGAAAAACAGATGGAACAGAGCGCTTTGATTTCCCAGCAAAAATATACCATGATACTCATTACTCATCCCCGCCGCCAGAGTTATTCATGTTTGTTATTCTAGTATGTTGTTGAAGAAGACGACGATGAGAGGAGGAGGAGAAGGATGATGAGGAAGTGTATACAAGAGAGACGAAGACGACGACTGTGGAGAAAAAAACAATCTTTTCCCCCTTCTTCGTGGTGGTTGATATTGGTAGTAATCGTATAACACAGGGAACTAAAAAAACCTCGTATGTACGTCCATGCATGGTTACAGGACAAGATTCAGAGGCTTGAGTGCTCCTGCTGTTTCACCCTGACCGGGAGTTGACAGAGGATCACACGCACTGTATATACATCACTGTGAGATCCCAACTAGTAGCAGCTGTTCAGTGCTAATAAATGTTGTGATTCTTTTCATGAAACCTATCATTCTTGAGGAGAAAAATTAGCCTAAATTCATGTCACCCTTCAGCATGATCGCATCCTTTGCTCTCTTGTCTCTTCCTGCTAAAAGTTAATAATATCATGTAACTCAAAGCCCCGAAAAAAGACGTGTCCCCATGCAAGAAGATGGGAGGCCTTTAAAAAAAATTCTCACCACCTTTATATAGGCCCGTCTTTGTTTGTTTTCTGCTGGGGGTAATCATAAGGCACAGGCCTGCTCCAGCATTGCAATCTCTTTTATGTGTGAGTGAGGTTGTACATGTGTTGTGTAGTGCCAAAGTCTGGATGTCGTGCATGCGTGAAGAAGTCGCCTTGCACAAAGCCAATAGTAGTACAGCCAAAACCTTACAGCCTCAATTTCCCGACCAAACATTTATGTATGTGTGTTTTCTTGGAGGGGAAATTTATTAGTTTTCGAGAGCAACTTGAGTGGTCCGGGGCAATAAATTGAGTTATTATTATTATGATTACCCTTACGGTGTAGTTGAGTTGTCAAGTTAATTGTAGAACACGTTGTCGTCGTCGTCCTCCTCCTCCTTCCCTTGCTCATCCCAACCGCTACAACCTCCTCCCTTCCAATCCATTCTCCTATATTTGTGAAATAAAAATCTAATGATTATGACTCGTCAAAGTCAAAGACTATATAATACAAATCATAAAGGTATAAAACCCTCTCTAACAATAATAATTTTCTAAACCAAGGAACACGGTCATAATTTATACGGAAAAAGGGAGCCAGCCTAACCAGCTAAATGCCTTATGACTCTTAAATGAAATACGTAGACTCATAAAAGTCTCTTTAATCTTCCTCTACTCATCTCAAGGTACTTAAAGCATTAAGAAAGGCGGGTGAGGCTTGTGTGTGTAAGATGACAAACTCGCATTTTATTGCCGACAGAAGAAGAAGAAGAAAAAGAAGACGACGACGACGAAAGGAGTTTCTTTTCGTTATTAGTCTTTTCATAATGCACACACAATGACATATACATACAAACTCCCAGCCGTTCATAATAATAACTAATAATTTACGACTAGTTTTGACGTATGAACGGCTTGAGCATGTCAATATGAGATTGACGTGGTTAATGTAATAAATCTAAACATGACTCTCACAACTTGTATGTTCCAAGGGAAACAAAGCACATATGGGTTTGTTTCCGAGAAATACCCGAGCTGTTTCCTGCTCACTGTCTGATACGTATTTTTAAGGGATTTCTCTACATATAATAATATCATCCTCTCTCTCTCTCGGGTCCCGTCATAAACAATACTCAGATGTGAGCAGCTGCGTTACAACTGACTGAGGAATTTTTCACAAAAATCCTCACCAACGGGCGACCATAAATAACTTTTTACTTGAAGATTTTTATAGCGCGTTGACAATATTCTCTCCTCTCCACGCCGCCGTACTTATACTTTCCCTTGCGTACATGATGATGATGAGGACCTCTTTACACAGTCGACTTCATCATCAGTGTCGTCATCAGAGGATTTTCAAAACAATATATTTTTCTAATGTGTGTCCGGAGACGACAGAGAAGGCGACCAGATTCTCCGCCTCGTCCCTTCTCCTTCACTCTCTTGTGGATCCTCATATGTGATAAGCGTAAGAATGATCAACATCATCATCATATTCTCTTCATTCTTTTCTCTGTCATTACCTAAATAGCCATCTAGCATGTTTCTAGAGGTACACACTCACACACACACACACAAACACATACACACAGCCAGTACAGATTAGCCTAGAATCTTTTCTCCCCTTCGTTCATGTAAGAAAAATCAAACTCGTTCGTTCTCTCACTCCCTCCCTCGTCTCATCGCCCACACAGTCGACAGTCACACATAATTCAGTCACATTAACAATTTATACGACTATCAGTCTGTCAGACAAAAGCATCATTTGTATTGTAAAGCCATAAGTATGGGAAAACTTGTGGACATTCTGCATGCCTTGAACCACCAACATGCCACTCACTTTAAGACAGACGTCCACATCAAATCCAACTCTCCTGCCTTACAACCTTCAGCATGAGCACTTAATAATCGTCATTCTACATTTCATACAATTTTCCTAGATAAAGGAAACTAGTATGCGAAAATCTGTACGACAATTCATAAATTTCCTTGTCGTCACTTAATGTGTAGCTCCTGCTGAACAAGAAGATATGATAATGCGAGCGCTCCAAAAATAACAGGGAAAACAACTCCTTGTCCTATTAGCCTCTCTTTTTTCTCATTATCATCATCGCATGGACTCATCATTATTATCATCAGATATCACATCCACTATTCCCAAAGAACTGTGTACACAAAAAGCAGTGCTCAAATTTAAATGCATACTATACACACTTGCTCATATATCCAGAGAAAACCAGTTAATGGGGAAAGCTATTAGTTCTGCTCTGCGTTGATTTTTGAAGGGAAGATACAGGCGAATGATGATGATTATTATTATTATTATTCCTGTACAGAACTCCTGCATCAGACAACTTGCTCTTAATATGCTTGTCATTCTGTAGGCGATGTCAATAAGTACGAGCGTCAACATGCAAATGCACATGTCCATGTGCATTTGTTTACATGGGCAAACTTATAGTCTTTTAGATAGTCGCTTGCTTTACCACCACATGAAATGATAACATTGAGGGAGATTTATGTGAGGGGAATTTGTATGAGAGAAGCGAGAGAGGGGGGAAAGAGTTTAATTATTTTCTTTAGCCACTGCCAGTTAGTTCGGCTGGGTCATAAGGTCCATTCTTATTGGTGGGGTCGTGTATCGTCGTGGTGTATACATTACCCGGGTTAATAATAAGGGAAGGGTGGTGGGGCATATATTACGCTTCCATTGTAATTAGTTAGCCGCGTCTGAACGTGTTTGTTGTGTGCGCGTGTGTGCTCGTGAGCACGCTAATATAACCTCGGGTGTTATTTTACATGTACAAAGCTTCTTTTGATGAACATCATCGTCATCTTTTCTCATCATCGTCCTCATGATCACAGAGAGCCACAGCCAGAACGATTAGCAATAAGGAGGGCGGAGGACCAATAGGAAAACAAGTTGAGTGAAGAAGACAACAGTGTCGACGAGGACATTGCCACCAGGAGAATGAGTGTGGAATGCGCGAGAGTGTTTTTATGCCTCGCTAACTCCTATAGCGGTTCGTCGCTTCATATTTCTCTATGCAATCTAAAACTCTGCTGATTATTCCCTCCAGTTGTAATTTTCTTCTCACTCTCAGTCCTCACAGTTCCTTTTATAAATTCAAATAGATAGATAGATGGTAGATGTTACTAGTCATCATCGAGATGTTCGTGGTGACATAGGAACAAGGAGAGAGCAACCCGTTGAACCTCTTCACTTTTATTACTCACTTGGCTTCCTTCATCCCGCTACTGTCTGTCTGTCTCATAAGTTCCATCAACACTTTACTCTCAATAATAACCTCGCCTATCTCTCTCTCTCTCTCTCTCTCCACTCCAAAAGGATCCGCCACATAAATCCCCGGACCAATTTACTATTCAGATCCATTGAAAATGTAGGACGATTAGACCGCCACATGTCTCCATTCATGCTCAACTTCCACTCCTGCACGTAAATTAGTACGAAATGGGAGCTTGATACAGAGAAAAACAAATACATTCTCAATCCAGCGCCTCATCCAATAAATTCCCCGTTTTATATTAGCCTGTGTTCTCTTACTATCCTACGCCTGTTCAGGTCTTCATTATTGCACACTTTACTACTACATACCGACTACTGTGTGTACTTTTTCATGTGTTATGGGAATTACGGGGCTTTCAAGAAACGGAAGATTTTGTTGGCATAAGTTGGATGAATGTTAAAAGGCGAGCAAGCGAGGATGAAGAAAGAAGAAGAAGAGCTTCCGAGAGTCATGTTTCAGATGTGTGAAGTGACAAGAGACTGCGGGCTCTGTCTCGGGAGCATACAGAGGAGCAGCCGTAAAAGACTTGAGGTAAATACATACGACACGTCCTCCTATCTTCACACACACCCACATATCCCCATGTTTGTTTATATCTTTGGCGTCAATTTCATAAGCTCTCCGCCTGTCTATTTAACATTATATTTATAATTAGATCCTCACCACCTCCACACAGACCCCATCATCAATTTCTCCTCAAAACTCTCCTCACATTTTTACACTTCTAATTGATTGCTCAAATTTTTAAAAAGCTTCTTAAAGCACTCAAACACGACCCTCATCATCCATGCATGTCGAGAGGAGAAAGCCTTTTCTCATAATACTTACAACAACAGCAATAACAACAACATAACCCCAGCAGGCTGTAGGATCCTTAACACAAGCCAATAATTCATTCTCTCACTCTGTTAACCCTTAAAAATCTCTCAGTTTAATGCCTCTGTCGATACCATTTAGCTTCAATAACTCCGTCCTCCCAGCCCGTCTCTTTGTCTGGATTCATATGACCCGTTCGTCTACACATATCTCACCCGCTTCGTTCCACATATATGACCCTGACACGGGCTTGAAAAATTGCATAAATTACTCTCCGGCTCGTGTCGAATGGGTCCTTATGCCTCCATGTTTTCTCACATATTGTGCGTATACGTGTGCGTTGTGTTCGGAGATTCAGAAGCTTTTCAAGGGCTTGTATCCATTTGCGTGTGTGTTATTCAATCTGGTAAAAATCCTCATTTTGGCCCTCCATAGCATTTGTTCCGGATGGAGCGGAGCAAACGAGAGAGGCTGTGTGTATGTGTATGAGGATCAAACTGGTTATTTACTTATTTTTATCATCATCATTCGAATTTCGTCACGCAGCTTGTCTCTTTCATCGCTCAACAGTTGGGCGAGACGGGGACGCGGAGTCATATTATCCCCGTCTATCACCACGGCCAATGAGTAATTACAGACACAAACAAATTCAAGCCACACACAGTCACATCCAACGGCTTAAGATATACACTCAGAAACACATACGCATGTGACACCGAATTTTTCTACAGAGAAACAATAGGGAAATTATAGGAAAATCTTGAGCAATACATTTTCTTCCTTCTCACTGAAAGCACACAAACTGAAAGCTATCTGGCATGATTTCCGTCCTCTTCTTCTGCTGGCATCCCTTTTGTAATCGGGAGAATGCCAAAGAAACGGTCCTGTGTACAATTTGACTGCCATAGTAGTCATAATGACTCAGTTAATTATTTCAGCATGGCGGGAGTTGTTTGCTATATAGACATGGGACGCAGGTAATGGGAAGAACTCACATAACCGCACAATATTAGCCCAGTTAAATTAAATCCTCTCCTTCCTATCTTCTGTCTTCTTCTTTTTCATCTCATCAGCTAACGCCCAAAGTGTTCAACCCCGTGAGGAAGAGAAAAATTAATTACGCATCCTTTGACGCTTAAAATGCCTGAGATACCGATGGTGTGAATGTAAGTGTCTGAATTTCTTCAGTGCGAGTGCATGAATTTAAATACTAGCGTCCATATGTATTTAATTGCGTACATACTCTGCCTTTTATTTACATGAGAGCATGTCATCTTGACTGCATAAAGTTAATCGCACAAGTATACACATACACACACATTCATGTCCCCGGCCTTTTTTAACGCAGAATCCAAAGCTTTTATGACAGTGGAATGAGGCTACACTCTCGCCTCTCTATTACATTCCTCATTATGATGACTAAAGGTGAACGGATTAGGGTTAATCGGAGCGACTGAGTGAGTGCGGATGCCATATGCTCCGTGGCAAATTCATCGGAGAATAATGGCATGGAGAGGGACGACTGTAACCGTGTAAATCCATCCCTCCCGATGTCTCACTCAGTCATTCTCTTCTCCTGTACATTAAAATAAGACAATAGATGCTCCAAGTCTAATTGCATTCACGGGCAATACGGGGAAAACCACCAATAATATGAGTTCGAAGTGTGTATTCGTTCATATAGGACGCGTGTGCGAGCTATTTTTAGCCCCCACTTTCCAGTCAGAATATCTTGCATGGAATCACATACAGAGTAGAGTTGTGTATACATGCACACACTCGAACAATTGTATACTTTGCAGAGCAAACATCCAGAGGGAATAGACAGATCCAGCTGCATCCCTTTTCTTATCCTCCAACTTCCATTACAAATTACATGGATGACCTGGCGAAATAAATGAGCCTACATTAAAATGTCCAGTTCATGATTAAATCCAGAGTAGGGCCCACTCGAATGTTGTGGAACTTGATTATGATCAGAGAGAGACAGACAGACATAAATATAAATTCCCCTTGACTCTTGAGGGTGGACATGACACTAGAGTGGCTACTGGACAGTGTGGAAAATGAGGTGGAAGGAAGATTTGGAAGGGGATATGCGAGTATTATTATTGAAATCCAATGGTTATGAATCCAATGGCTGACAATGGGAACAATCAAGGAGAGAAACACCCACGCGTGTGGCGAGCACACGCACACACAAAATGCTCTCACAACAGATGCAGAATCCTTCTGCAGATGGTCACTTTTGGGGTCCTAATGAAGTCACAGTGGAAAGATCCACCTGCGCAGTACCCCTCAGCATGCATTTGTTCGGATAAAGTCCAGGCCAGTCTCATTTATTGCCCCAACTTCCTAAGCATATGACTGACCATTTGACAGCAGCAATGACTGTCACCCAACCAGTCGGAGGAAATAGGCAAATTTTAAAAGAGAGTCTCACGGAAATACTCAGGGAAAATAATGACGGCAGAGTAAAAACAAGGGAAAATGGTAATGACGACCAGACTATTAGTGTTTGGCCATATATATCCCAACTTAATCTATGTAGCGAGCCTCATAAGGTTATAATAGGCTTGATGCTTCCTCTTGCCTGTCTGTCTGTCGGAGATTTATTCGAGCATGGGCATATATAAATAAAGTATAGAAGTTGAAGCGTGTCACTCTGAATAGATGGCTGGATATTGGACATGCTTCTCGTACAAAATCAATGTGGATGACCATTGGTCATCCTGGGGAAAATAACATGAGCATGAACATTAATGAATATTGTAAGTCTCTTTCTCGCTCCTCTTCAAATGTCCAGTCCTCATGTCCGGGCACTCGAATGAAAAAGGAGCGGATGGAGAGGACTACTTATATGCTCTTTTGGAAAATTCTCTACTACTGTCATACAGATTGCCATAAATTTTTATTAGCTCCTGCTGGATCGATGGGTCGCGCGCGTCAATAAATCAATGGCCCTTCTCAACTCCCACTATTATAACTATTATTGGGGGTGAAATCATAAAATAGTCTAAAGGAGCATTGTCCCACACAGCTTAACTTTTGTCCTCCTCCTCACATACACCCGCACTGGACACACATGTTCAGAGCACACTTGAAATCAACTACAAGTTTTGAATTATATTTGATGAAAACTCCCTACTGTAGTATGCTGACTGACTGAAGGGGATCAAGTCATTGTCAACAATGGCCGCTCATTGTCATCAAAGTCCGGATGCTTTCAGTGCGTCTGTATTATTATTATTATTACGATTATCATACGCACACAGACAGCCGCCTCCTTCAACAATGACCCACGACTTGCAGCGGTATAGTGCAAAATGGTCAGTTGAATACATGCCGACCTTATACAGGAGGGAGAGAGGAGCTTTGTTGGCCTTATTTCAAGCTATTATTACGCTGAACGCTTGAATACTTGCAAACTACGGCGGATTACCTCCCCAGCTCATGCTCCTGGTTCATTACGGAACCACGCTATTAACATTGCATTTGGAACGGACCAATGCGTCCATACAGGGCTCTCACACAATGACACTGTCGGTCAAATTATGAGGCAATGGAGAAAAAAGCCTATATAGTACCTGCCTTCATACATAGAAACTTTTTTTCTGAAGCCAGAAGTGTGAAAGCCTCTCTTGATTCTTCCGACGGCTCGTACCCACCTATTTATACAATATTCTCCCTGATCCTTTTCACTCTCTACCAGTTAGCTCCACTTGACCCTTGAAATTGCTACAATTGTATAACTTGGCCCTATATAAACACACGCGCTGGCACATTTAACACAAGGCACACACACACACACACTCCCCAGAAACTTGAACACATTAAATCCCTCAGTATCGGAGGAGTCAATGCGTGCGTGTGTCTTACGACAATTCTCATTGACTTTTGTCGTCGTCCTAAGTATTATTATGCTTCCAGTCGGGAGGAAACTCACAGACGGAAACTCTAACTCTAAAGATAGATATGAGTGGAGGGAATAAAGATGTCAGAAAAGCGTGCGGTTAGCCATTCATTATGCTTGCTCGAGCATCTTCCACTACTTCTTCTTGTCTTTCTAAAGTTTACAAAGCTTCCAAAAACTCACCCACCATATAAAACCAAGCAAGTTGACTTGATTCCCAATGTGTGCATTTGCTCTGAACATGTATAATGTGAGGATTCTATACTAACAGTTTCTCTCGCTACTAATTCCCATCACAAGTATGACTCAAATTCTTCTTCTATCTCTAACACTCGTCGTCTTCTTTCTCTTATAACACTGGAAACAGAAGACAAGCCTTTTATTTCCAAATCTGTCCCAAAAATAAACCCAGCCACAAGAAGGAAGGGAGAAAATTTCCTTGTTCACATATCTTTTGTTCCGCCGCTTCCAAAAACTCTTCCTCTCCCGCATCATCTTTTACAACTTCAAGTCACACACACACACACAGAAAAACTACACACATTGAAAATGTGACGATAAAAACTTTGCAATCACCCCTCCCCTTACAGAACAAACTCATCATCATGTCTATTCTCTTTCATTATTTTCTTCCTGTCTTGAACAAAGCTTCCCAAAGCATACAATCAACCGGGCACCTTCAACCATGTAAATTTTAATGCCTTCCACATGGATTGTAGAAAATAATCCGGCTCAAAAGAGAAACCTAATAGAATACATTATTTCCCATTAAACCGCAAAAGAAAATAATAATAAAAAAAATGACAATGCTGTCGACTAAAGAGGAGGAGAAAGAGGTTCCTTTAAAGGTCGATTTTACTATCCTCATAATGACTGCTTGAACCTGCTTGAGCGGATTTAGATGATGTGTGCTATTAGGAAAAAATTAATAGTCTAACTCAAATAGAATTTTAACTACTTTTTCGAGAGATTTTATTTATTATTATTACTCCCGTGTGACGGGCTGTGAACAGAGGGGTCGAGTTTAGACGTTGATCATGTGCTCGCTGCAGACATGACAGTTGAAATGGGGAAACCAATATGGCGCCTGTTGTTGCCGTGATCATCGTCACGCATTGTGATGACGTGTAAAGTCAAATTCAGTCCGTGCGACCATTTTTAATTTAAAAATTGTCATTTTATTCTCACGCAATTGTTTTTTCTTCCGCAATAATCTTCCTCCCAATTGTTTCCTTCACAGTTACTTTGCCCAAAATAATTGTTAGAAGACAATCATTTTACACTTTTATTTCATCACAATTATTTCCCTCCCAATTGTTTCTGAAGCTAATTTTCACTAAAATTATTCCGCCATTATTCTGTTGACAGCGGGACTGATTTAATGTGGAGAAATGACGGGATTTTGAGCCTTCACATGTCCCATCCGGTAGTCCTTTTGAATGTTCTTTAATGGATCTCACGGCTGAGTAAGAGATAAAGGAGCTATATATTTGGCAATGCTTGTAATTTTCGGGCATCTTTACGAGCATCAGCTGTGAGTGGTGAACATGATGACGACGGTGATCATCTCATCCTTTTGTGTTCAGTGCGATAAATACAGACCGTTGGAGACATGTCTGCTCATAATCATGTAAGTATACATATAAGATATAAAAAAAAAGTAATTCAACTTTGCTCATTATAATTTTCTTTTACTGTCCACAGGATGGGTCTATTTTTTCACGTCTAATATAGGCAGTTGCATGTGTGTGTGTGTGTGTGCATGAGAAAGACAGAGAGGATGAAGGGGAAATTGTGCTAGGAAGGGAACCAAAAAGAAGAACCAACATCACGTCTCATATAATTTTCAGCAACAGTTTTCCCTTCGCTATCATGACGACGATGATGATGATGAAGAAATAAGAAATGGCATATAATGTGCGGTATAGCGAGTATGTGTTCAGCACAGAGAGACAGAACGACTTCATTAATTTGCACAGGGACAGACTCATTTTTCCACGGACCCTCCCCCCATCTCTCTAATTTCATGTAATTTCACATTAGTCTTATTTTATGACTCTCCCGAGAATTACATGAGAGGTCCCGTTTAAACCAGCCATGGTTAATTTCAGACCTAGAGATTCCATATTTTATGCCACAGCAACATCTTTACTCATCCATCCATGCGCTTTGCTAGGCTTTGTATAAATATGCATGGATACTTTGGAGGAAACTGCCTTACTACACTGCATCATCCTTTCACGGACTCAACCACTTTCCCTCTCTCTCTATAACTCACTCTTAAGGTATTCTCCACTTGTGACTCTCTCAGACAAACGTATAAGTTAGTGGGGCTATAAAGCTAACGTATGTCGACCCAAAAGTTTGCCATTTATAGTTGAAGTGAGGAAGAGGATGAGGGTTGAAAAAGCACGTTAAACATGCCCTCCTATATGTTTCAATAGTACTAAGGACTGCTGTAAGTAAAGGGATTCATGTTTTCTCTCTCCATCACATTACTACATACATATTGGCATAATATTATTAGATGTGCATGTATAATGTGTACGACGACGTTAATTTTATAGGGAATTTCGGATGGGAATAGGAAGAACATTATTGTGAACCACGAGAAGACCATAAAGGAGAAAGAGCGGAGAGAAGAAGATGTGGCTCTCCCATGAGCTTTTCTTCTTTCCCATATATTATATATTTGTTTCCCAAATTGGTTAATGGCTCCCTAAACCTTGCTCCTTCTTTAGTTGATGACTAGCTATGACTTGGAATTACTATGCATAAAATGAGCTTTATGACATGGGCAAGCTCATAAAGGAATAACATCTCTCTCTGTTTAAGTTTTCCCCGTCCGAGTACACGCACTCTCTTTTGCTCCCTCTCCTCCCAACACATCAGCCTGATTTCATGATGACATTTTCTATAGGATTTTGCTTCCAGCTAGTCAGTCAACTTGTATTCATCATAATTCTGAATAGATTCTCTCCATCCGCAGATTGTCAAAGTAAATAAAAATCCATACTACAGGATGAAGATTTTCAGTATGACAATGAGGAGCAGTAGGGTCGCCGGGCTTTCAAAGAACTTATGACAACGTTTCTGGGCGCTGTGACAAAAAAGCTGGGAGCAGCCAGCAGGGTGAGGGAAAAGAGATTAAAAATGGATATGTTGACATTGAGTCGTATCAAGTGTATAGATTTTCGCTCATGTGGAAGATGTTCAGGCCTTGGCAGATATAGTGGAAGTTGGTGCTATTCATTCCATTCATTCACTCATCACAATCGCCGCCACGTTAATTTAATGCTCTCCTCATCTATATAATTTGGAAGCCATTGAAAAATGTTACACTGTGTACATAGAAAAGACAATGATCAGACCGGGCTCATCCTTCAATTCATGTGACAAAACTACCATCCTCCATATGTCTCCCTCCAATGTTAATAATAAATAATTTGTCAACCTTTTTTGAATTATTTTCTCTGTGTATTTTAACTGGTCACAGGGTGTCAGTCAGTTGGAATCTATATTCAATCCCATGAGAGATGCATGGAATCCTTGCCCCAGGATTATCTCTATATCGCCATTTCTTCCCAAGTACCTCATCGGCAAAAAGGACACGCAGATGTTTCTCCCGGCCTCTCCGTCCTCATCTCTATCACTGGCTCAGTATTTCCCCACAGTCATATCATCCACCATTAATTCCCATGGAAATCCCCTGAGTCTTGCCATTGTTTCAAGGGCCTTGTTTGTTCCTTTCGGACACAGTTTGATTTCTTCTCACAGTCTTATGTCATTTCTCGAGGTCATATGATGAAGTGGGGGCGAGGCACGTTGGAATGACCACCATCAGACTGGCTACAGATGAAGGGAATAGTGTGGGAAGACGAAGAAAATCAATATAATGGACTTGAATAATCTGGAGGGAAACTACAGAGGAAATGAAGGAGGAACCATATAATATTCAACTTTTCCTTCTTCGTCGTATTTACGACCGGGCTGTTGTTCTGAGAAAAAGGGCCCATTTTCCCTTTGACACCTTTTTGCGCAACAATAAATCTTTGTTGTTTGCTTTCTTGACCTCCATGATTGTCCCATGGAGGACGTGGAAGCTCCATCATTCTCGCATAACAATACATAACTAATAATAAGCTCGCCTTCCTCCAGGCCCCCGACCAATCAAGTTTTTCTTAAACCTCCGTCTGCCAAGGCATCGGGATTATTCAATGAATGAGCACCGTATATTTTTTAACAGTAATAACCACCATCACTATAGTGAACGGCCTGAAAAAACAGACAGAGAAAGAGAAAAATCTAGATCAAACAGTTCCAGCTGGGTAGCAATACATATATGACGCCTACCTACCTATACCTGCACAGAAACAAACAAGCTTAGCCTTTCACATTGCCCAGCCAAATAACATAATATGATGATTAGTATGGACGTGTGTTTGAGCAAAAAAAATAAACATTTATCACGAAACTGTCAAGCTCCAGAACGTCCGTTTCTCAATTCTCATTTAAATACATAGAGGGATAGAAGGGAACATGAGACTATGAGCTTCATCATCACACTTATGTATATTTGTGAGGGGAAACGTAATCCTGTATAGTCTATAATATGAGCCTGCTCGACAGGACGGAAAAGCCTGAACAACTCCCCGTCTGTATTTCTCTCGCTGCCTCGTATTAGATCATAAATAATGTTTCACCAAGCGTTTCCCATTCCTATATCATCCGCGTATGAAAAACGAGAGGGCTGAGTCTCCTCCCTGTGTTGGGGCCAATGGGGACATACTGAGATATGAAAATTCATAAGGAAGACTAGACGATTGGCTCCACTTCTCTATAGACCTCTCACATCATCGTCCTCATCTTCATCATCTGCATCTCTCATGCCTCGAAGCACCATCCACACCCATTTCATATGCTCATGCTCACTATAACCCTTTCCCTTTCATAAGCCTCCTGCTCATATGCATGCGTGGCAGGAGAGGCGCAGACAAGCTATATAATTATGACTGCATCTCACTCTTTGTGTGCGATAATGCAGAGAAATCCTAGCCTCTCATCTTCCTCTCTCCCTCCCATATGAATCCATGCCATGGACCTATATGGACCGAGTTAAGAAACCGGGTCCATCTGTCTCATTGTCCGCCTGTTGGCATCCGTTCTTGACTGCGCTCTTGCTCTTTGTAATGTAGCGATCCCCAAGCTTCTTTGCTACGTCTATCAACCCGCCTAATATGCATTGGAATGAGGAGGTACGCATATCCGAGTTTTCATTCTTAAAAGCTCGTCCTCATCTTTGTGACTTAAATCAATGTGTAATGTGAATTGCTCTCCTTGTCTCTCCCTCGCAGACGACACACTTGTGTGCATAATTTGAAGGTGTAGAGAAGCGAGATAGGATCATCATCATCATCACACACACACACACACACACATACACACACACATACACATACACACATACACACACACGCACAGTTCAAGTTCTCTCCCAACATAAAAAACCAGAGCCAATAATAATAGGAGTTTTTTTTAATATGACGATGACATTATGCAAATCTTCCGCCGTATGACAAGATGAGTATCATCATCAAGAATTATAACATTAATGCGTTAAAAATAATTGAAATTACTGATAGACACACAGAAACACGGTAGAATCCCTTATGCCCCTCTGCGTGTACATACAAACTAGTTCTTATCTCGCAAAGACAAGTCAAAGTGACGCGGACGGAGTGGAGACGACAAAAGTTGTCGTCATAAATTCAGCCGACCTTCACACAACCGACCAAGGCTCTCTCTCTCTCGCTCAACAAATCTCTTTAAAGGTGAAAAACTATTCAAGTGTGTGTATATATGTTCCTTTTGTCGTCGTCTTCGTCGTCGTCCTCCTCCTCCTCCTCACATTCATTTCCATTTGATTTTCCTCAGGCTTCTACCAAGTGTTCAATACACAACGAGTTGCATACCATTAGAGCTCATGCTTATACAGTCTTGGCTTCTTCATTCATCTCCGTGTGACGTGAGGTGTTTGTAGATTTGTTTATTTGGGCGGGTTGAGAAGACTTGAATCAGCGTACTTATGTATATTTAATGGAGGAGGATGCGGCGTTAATGCATCTGAGTGATATTATTACTTTGAGTCCATCGTCATCATGGCCGTACATACTCAGAAATGCAGTTCCTCAATAAGTAAGTAATGTCATGTCCACCTCATCTTTTTATGGATGATCATGCTGTTGGTGGTGCTGATCATCATCAATTCTCTCTCTCTCTCTGCTTCTCTCGGTCCTATCATTTTCATTATCATCCAAAGTGAGGATTTAAAACGTCGATTTTTCTTGAACAATTGACGCCATTAGCAGGACTATCAAGAACGGTCAAGTGATAAGCTCTCCGGAAAAATTATGTTTCCAAAATACCATCGACGGAGAGAGACAGACAAAGGATTCTTTTGTCATTGTTTCTTGGACGTAGTGAGACGGGGAGGCGATATTGAAAACCGTTATAATTGTATGGCATGTACATATGATTCACCATGTGTTGTTTTGGGACGAGTTAATAAATAAGTGAAAAAAAAACATCCAAGTTTTGTGTATGTCTGCAAGTTGACTGTGTAGGCATCATTATGACTCGTATGTGAAAGAAGGGAAGGACAAGGTGGACGGACGAGGTTTTGATAATTACTTTTATATGAAAATTATAACTCATCATAATCAGGTAGGAGACTTGTGCGAGAGAGTCATGAGAGCATGAACTGGCCGAGCGGATAAACTGGATATTCCTGTACGTGTCATCGCTTATCATAATGCTGTTTTTCCCCAAGTGATTATCCCGGTAATTAATTGCTGCCGCTTCTCCACAGTGCTACTTCTCTCTCTCACCACCACAGTATGACTAGTCCCACCATCATCATTCCACTTCAAGATGAACAAGAACGTTAAGAGCAAAGAATTTTTTCTCTCCCTCTCTCTCTCTTATTTCTCTCTTTACCTCTCCACTTCCATTATCCACTGCTGTATGAATTATGAGGGAAATATTAGCTGTATCCGTAGCTCAACTGATTCTCATCTCTAGTTTCACAATATAAAAATAATATGCTACAAACTAGTCAGAGACAGTTGATATGACCAAGCTTTTTCTACACGATTCATTGTCACACAAGCTTGGAAACCAGAAGGTAAGTGCAGGGTGGTGCAAAAGAATGACTCAGTTCATTATCTAATGGTTATCTTATACTTCTCGTCTCCGTCCCCATCCTCCATTTCTCTCTCAACCATAATACTTACCTGACTACTCATGCTGTGTATATTATTATAGTGTCCGATCTGTGGCTGCACACGGCAGTGCCTGTTATTATATAACAGTGTGCTTACCAATGTGCCCGATTACAAAGCGCTTGTGTCTGCGTAAGTTCATACAGGCTTTCAGTCCATATCCATTTACATATGCTCCTCATGCTAATAAATATTGCTAATACACAAGCAGATGAGAGTTAGAGAATCCACTCTCTTACCTACAGAGACAAGGAGTCAGTCAATTTTTCAATTATTTTAATGCAGGAGGAGGAAGACGAAGGAGAGAGAGCGCGAGTAGTGCGTGCAAGTGTCTAACTAAACTCTGACCAACTTGTCCGAATAAATAAATGCATCCTACGCAAGTAATAATGACATTTATAATAGCACAGAGCAGTCTAAGTCAGCCCACAGGCAGAACATACATAAAAGTAATGAATGAGTGGGATTTTTCGCGTTGGAAACTGTACGAGAGTCCGGTTGATATATCATAAATCCCTTGCCTACAACCATAATAAGTCACAGTGAGCGAGTATCAAGTTGTTGAGAGGCTCTGGGTGTGCAAAATGAGCTTCCTCTTCGTGCTTCTCTGCATGAATGCAGTAATGCACCATGTGTCATGGGTTTTTACACGATGTCTGTAAGTATTTCAGTACTGCAATGTGAATTTCTGGGCCTGCAGCACGTATCATATTTGCGAAAAAAGAATGAGGGTCAGGCTGATACAACGCCAGTGCATAGTGAATGATAGGAAAGTCCAGGCAAGTGAGTATAGCAATAATTGTGAATGATGCTCACGTCCTCATAATAATAAATAATATTTTCTCTCTCACTGAGCAAACAAGCCACACAAGCTCTTCAAATGACAGTTCACACATTAAAAGCTGTGATGAAAAATAAGCTAAGCTGAGCGCCTTCACATCTCAAATATTGTATCAGTGCCAATATGTTTACCTCTGTCGCTGACACATTATTGCGGTAAGGCAACATGGAATATTATATTTACTTGGGATCTAATAGATACCGAGCATGACATGCGTGGCGAATGGAACCACACACACACACACACACACCCTCCTTCCCGCCGGCCGTCCTCACACATAAATATAAATATCACATTATTATGAGTCTTTTATTATGATCCGCATACACTCACATGCACATACATACGTTTCCAAGGGGGGTCATCCACTAGAGATATTACATGATAAGAGACATGCACACAAACATAAGCTTCATCCACTGGCCAACAACTTCCGAATCCTTTCTAATGCTCAAGTGATTGTTGAGAGTGGAAATCCGAGTTTTGTGCAGGAAGGGTCAGTCCAGAATTATACAATGCTGCCAAAGATTTTCTCTCTCTCTCTCTCTCTCTCTCTCTCTCTCTCTCTCTCTCTCTCTCTCTCTCTCTCTCATGATCCAATTTCCCCGAGTAGTTCCTCTCTCCATCATCGCACTCACACAAACAAACAACACGTAACGGACGGATGAAAAATGGAAATATGGCACGTGAGTGAGAGGAAGCTTTTCTTTCACCATTATTAGATTAATGTGAGGAGTGCTCACTGCCTTGCCATGATAATAATAATAATCATAATGCTATTCTTCCGTGTGTACTCATCTTCTCTCCTCCAGGAGTCAGCCAAGCCTTCTCACAGTTACTTCTGGAATTTTCTCCCCTTTATTATTTACTGTGGCGAAAAGTGGATTAGAAAAGCCAGTGAGTTGGAGCGGGGGAACATCGATATGTATTTTATTCATCTGCCTCAAATCATCCACCACGTAAAAATCCATGTGAAGGAACGGGCCATAAGCTCTGGCACACCTTCCTACTATTTCCCTCTTGACAAATATTCAGGAGAAAATGAGGGGAATATCGGGCTTATAGAAACTTGTTATACCAAACCATACTGTCTGTAGAGAGAGCGAGAGATGAGAAAGTGTGCAATAAACTCCAACCTGCCTTACAAACGCACACAAACACGCACACACACGTACCGCCAGAGAAGAAATCTAATTTGAGAGATGGAATCATTTTTATGAATTCTTCATGTGAGCTCGGCAACTGAAATGAAGGATCATGATGATGGCTAGAAGAGCAAGGAAACTATAAGGCGGAGAATCTTCATCATTTCTCCATCAATAGAACTTCCCATACAAACATTGCAGCTCTCCATCAAAACCCCTCCAATTTTTCTTCAGTCAAATACACCAATGCATTCACATATCTTAACACACAATGGCTGAAACATTTCATTACAGAAAGTTGCGCTGCTACCGCATGCGTCTTTCACAATGCAGTAAGTCAACAATGTTGACAGTCAGCCTGTGCATCCTTAGGTGTAAACCAGGTAGGCTCTGTCATAAGTTGCATTTCAATGCAGAAGCAGCAGCTCATAAAATCTCGTGACAAATTTTTATCTCAAATGTAAATATTTGAGATAAAGAGGACAAGAAGAGTGCGTATGACTGCGTGTTAGTGTTTGTAGAATGAATGGAAGTAAGCGCCTGTGCATTCATATATAGTATTACCTGCATGTGCAATCATGCTTCCACATGAGTACTTGTGTGCTGGTGGTTTTAACATGTTTTATTTGCTATTTTACAACGGCAGGTAGTACTCGACAGCTGGCAGTATCTCACAAGCTTAAATGTCTTCAAGACCTGAGGAGTGGAGTTGGAGCAGTTAACTGACGTGAAGGAAAACTATAAAAATCCGCTCTCTCTCTGTGCCGCTCAATGAGAAAAGAGATCCCGACTCCCTATAACTTTTCAGCTCAGAAATTTTCGGCTACTCATGCTGGTAAAAGTGAGAAGAAAAAGAGATACAAGTAGCAGATAGCAGGGGAAATATTATGGAGATGACGAGGAGGAGGAGGATGACGACGACGAAGACGGAACATGAGTATAGAGTTTATATGGAAGGTGGAAACAAAGGCTGGAGAATCAAGCTTAATACGATCATCGTAATTCGTAACATGAGCAGGATTACCCCCTCATGTGATATCTACATTTCATACTGTACTCAAAGAGTTGGTTGAAAAAAATACAACAACAAGCCGACCATCATTTCCCACTCATAAAGTCGCCTCATTTTCCCTTGAATTTAATTCTGTTCCACGGGTGATAATAATAACGTGATGATGATCACATCTGCGCGCCTCTTTGCACAACTCCCAAACACAAGACCTGCTGCCGACTCTCATATAAAACAAACTGGATAATCATGTAGGACTGAAGATATTTTTTTCTCCCAACAGAATTATTATTAGTGCGTGTGTGTCTGTATGGAAGATGTTATTAAGAATTTAATGAGAATGTGAGTAATGACAGGTTGTTGATCTTGTGATGATGATATTAAACAAATAATATGACTGGAGGACAAGCCAATTTGTGACTTCCGCTAACTTTTTTCCTGCCCTCCCTCATCATCAATTATTCTCCATTCTGCCTGCTGCTGGAACCCCCTTTGACTTCCCCTATAATTTTCTCTTTTATTACATTGCACAGAACAGAGCAAGCAAAACTCGGAAGGCTCTTGATTTATTATGGAATATTTCCGAGTGTCAGCACATCATCCAAACAAGGCTTGTTTAGGCCTCATATCTAACTGATTTTTCTCTGCTATCTTCCATTTTAAATTCTGTTTACTTTACATTGAAAAAAAAAGATTCGCATAGATGAAAACACAAGTCAGTTTGTCCGATTTTGCATATGAAGTGCTTC
>JAQIWI010000298.1:0-41103 GCA_034698825.1 Deuterosminthurus bicinctus | reverse complement strand
TGCTGGAGAAGTTGCCTGGAAACCTCCAAGCATGCTGGAGAAGTTGCCTGGAAACCTCCAAGCATGCTGGAGAAGTTGCCTGGAAACCTCCAAGCATGCTGGAGAAGTTTCATGGAGAACTCTAAACATGCTGAAAAATTTGTCTGAACAAATCTTAACATGCTAAAAAAGTTGGCTGGACAACTTGAAGAGTGGTTCAGAAGTTGTTTGAACAACTGGAAGCATGATGTAATAGCTGACTGGACAACTGGAAGCATGATGTGTAAGCTGACTGGACAACTGGAAGCATGATGTACTAGCTGACTGGAAAACTGGAAGCATGCTGTACTTGCTGACTGGACAACTGAAAGAATGCTGCCCAAGTTTGGTGAAAAATTAGAAGAACACATGACAAGGTCGTAGAAAACGTGATGTTTTTGCATGATGAAATTTTTGTTGTTTGAGGCAGAACGTTCGTCATGACAACTTTTTTTAAATGGAAGGTGAAATGGCGGAAGGTGCTTTAACTGGAAGGTGATATGGCAGAAGGCGTTTAAACTGGAAGGTGCAATGGTGGAAGGTAATTTTTGTAGAAGGTGTTCTGGTTGGAAGGTGTTTTGCCGGAAGGTGTATTGTCTAAAGGTCAATCTTCTGGAAGGTCCTATGTCCAGAAGGTCAATCATCAAAAGATGTAATGGGGACGGTCATTAGTCCGACGGTGCAGCGGAGAAGGTGAATCGTACCTGAGCCTTTCCTGCACATGTATACTCACTTGTAGCTCCCAGCAGTTGGAGACGGTTGTTGCGCAACCAAAGCAAAATAATGTGCTTGTACAAGTAACTTTTAATGTTTTATTTTTACCCCTTGGGCCCCCGATTCAAAACTTTCTCACGTGCGGAAGCGTGGATACTGTACCTTTAGAAAGAATCTGTTATATATGCTGGTTGGTTTGAGTAGGATTTATTCTATAAATTTCAATTTTTAAGACCAACTAGTGAGTCATCAAAAGCATTTGTCTAAAATAATAAACCTGATAATTTTATTACGAGTTCCGATTCGACTGAATAAATATTTCAGTGTCCATTGACCTAAAAATTTGAGCATTGCATTGTTACGGCTTTTATTTCAGTGTCAGCCAAAACACATACATATGGAAAGAACACGAAGACTATGCTCTGCTGTAACGCACGTTACAAAATGGAGCGTAAACAATAATAAAATCTCAGACGCTTACTCGAAGAAATTTTCACCTCAGTTGGACGATGAGCGATAGTTTACGATCCTTTGTCCACATTTTAAATGCGATCCAATTCAAAAATTTGTTTAGTTGTTTACAAGCACGTACATGGATTCGACTCTAAATTCTTGCCTGGATTTCTCTGTTAGTATTTCCCCATTCTTTAAAGGAGTTTTCATTGCAGTGCATCATGCAAGTTCTCAAATACAACTGACTTGGCAGTATTTATTCAAGAATTAAAAATGTCTTGTGAATTTTGCTGTCTCAAATGGATTCTTCTGATCATTACCATTTCGGCAGCTGTCGCCGCTCCCGCAAACAAGGGCAAAGGAGCCAAGTAGGTTATGACTAATGCCAATTAACTCAAGTTCGATTTCCGTAAAGTATTGGTTATTTTTTGGTCACTCCAGAAATGCACAAAAGGTAACAACAACCACCACAGCTGCGCCATCTACGCCAGTAATTACAGTCCAAACAACTCCAATGTAAAACGAATACCACTGTTTCTATTACTATGGCTTCGATTAGTACATTCAAAGGAAATGCATTTTCGGTTGTAGATCCTTCGCCACCACTGACCAACCTCAAGCAAGCCAGACGATGAAGAGACCACCAGAGGTTATGTCTCGATCGATGAATCAAATCTCATCACCTGACAAACAGGCGCAAGTCACACAATTTTCCCTGTTTCTTTCCATAAAATAATCTAACTACGTCCAGAAACAAAATATCCTTTTTCTGTTTACCATCAGGAATGTGAAGAAACAGGATGACGATCAGCATCATTCTAATGAAGAAAGCCATCGCCCAAAATCATATTTCCCCAAGTCCAAGTTCAAGGAAGTATTTAGGAAGGAAGATAAGAAGCCAGTTTATAACACATCCCTCGCCCAACTCATGATAAAATACCAGAATGAACACTCAAAAGTCGACCAGGAAGAGGAAAATCGCCGGGTAGTAGACACTGGACAGGGTCATCCCGGCTCTTCCAAATATTCTCACCGCATCCCGTCTCACAAAGAAGATCCAAATATGAAAGTCCGCCCTCATAAATTAAAACACGGACATCTGAAGAAACCTCGCAAGGACCTTCGTCAACCCAACGGCGAGCATAGATCCTCCGAAGAAACCGTTCAGCATGGACGAGATCCCGACGCCCTGGATAACGATGACGTTCACGCTGAACGCATCAACCTGCACTTCGAAAGCCACAAACCCAATCATGTTCTAAAACACGATCTAGTTCTTGCGGGTTCAGGAAATCGAGGTCTCATCGGCACTGATGGTGGTCACAATGTGAAAACTGCCGAAGGCCCAACAAGCCTTGACCCAAATGACACAGAACAGACCATGGAAAGCTCCAAAGTTCGCAATGCAGGAGGAGGTCGCAATGCAGGAGGAGGTTCCAAGAAGAAGGAGAAAGAAATTCCAACTACGCCTTCACCACCAATTTCCACCACCGGTTCCACCGATCCTCAACAAGACCCTAAAAACTTTGGTCACTATTTGCCATGGAAACAAATCCCCGCCCCATCAAGTAACACTTTCCACCCTCCGGCCTTCTCTTTAGGTGAAACGATCGCTTGGGATGCAGAGGCTCATCAGGATCTTCTGGACAGGAAACTGTTCAAACCGTTACGGCAGGAGCGACCTAAAAAGGGTCGAAAGATGTCTGCAGGTGCCAGACTTTCCAACGCGTATGCAGAACGAGTTGACATGTTCACAGGGGGGAAAATGGATGAAGAGGAGAAGAAGAGAATAGCAGACATTATCACCAAAAAGTACGGCGTCGTCAAGGTCATCAAATCCGCTGGGAAGATGGGCAAGGGTATCACTAGGCCGATGAATAGGGCTCTTGGCAGCCAAAACTTCGAGCTTGCTAAGCCTGGCAGTAATCTTGCAAATGGAGATGCAATCCTTCTCCCAGATGTTGGCCCCACTGATTTAAACAGCATCATGGCTATCGAAGAGGCGCAAAATGGGACTTTATTTGTAGAAGTTGAAAATGAACTTGATTTCAACACGGGATCATTTTCAAATAATAGTATTGGAGACGTTGGTAAAAGTGAAATCAATGGAGACCTCAGAACGCAGAACAAAACGGAAGGTTCGGAAGAGGATAGTCTCCACCCTCACATCTATCGTGATATGAAGAAAAACCACATCTCTCCGCTGGACGAAGCACGATATATGCTAGAACGTCTGAAAGGGAAGACAAACGTAAGTCGCTCCATGGTCGATGATGAACCGGAGGAGATTAGGCATGCGAGGGTCAAGGCAATTTTAGGTGGAAAGAAACATAAAAAGAAAAAGAAGAGCAAAAATGATGGAGAAAAAGATCAGGACGTTCAGAATGGGGGCGATGGCAAAGGTTTGATCACCGATGCTGGTAAGTCAGCCAAGAAAAAGAAAAAGAGTAAATCATCCAAGAATAAGAACAATGAAGATTCAACGACATCCATCCCGACAATAAGTCCAGAGAGACAAAAACAATGAGCACGACTACAACCACGGAAACAACTACAACCGAACAGCCTACGACGACCGAACCTTCGACTCAAGTCGAACCAAAACCTCGCAAGGCTCAATCTTCAGACAAGAAGAAGAGTGGTAGAGGAACCGGCCAATAATCTGTGTCCAAGTATATGTAAATTAAAGCTTTAATTTGTACTTTTCCATCCAACGTGCATGAGTTTCCAGCCAATTCACATCTTAAAATTCAGTCTTACATTACGAATACTAAAAGATATTACAAGATTATATCTGCTATTGGTTAAACTTTCCTATGGATTTAAGCATCACATCCAAGCATATATCAATGACATCATCGTTAGGATACTCTCTCACTTTAAAAGTGTTTCTTCGAAGAACTCGATACGTCAGGCCTTTGTAGTTCACCAAAGTCTCGGCTTTCGTTACATTTGCACTAAGCATTGAATCATCCAGAGTGATCTGTAGTGTTCTATTACCACCTAGAACCGCAGCTGCACTTACAGTTCCATCCATCTCGAGCACGTTGGGCAGACTGACATTAAAAGTTGGACCATGGCCGAAGGGTTTTTGGGCTCGAGTGATAATTTGGTAGGTTCCTCGGGTTCTACATTGTCAAAGAGGACTCAATTTTATTTAAATGTTAGTGTCTTATGACATGCATCAAGTTATCATTATGAAGTACTTACAAGTGTGGCATGTGTTCACCCATAAAGGACACAGGGTGGTCCTCAGGACAGCTGCATTCATTGCGGATAAACTTGTGAAAATCGTCACATGGACAAGATAAAGGAAAGGCCAAAGGGGATGTGATCGACTCGATAAAGTACCTTGCGCTACGGCCATGGCTGCACTCAAGAGCTAGATAGGAGCAATAGTAATTATTTACTCGCATGCGATTGCACTTTATTAGTTCCAACTTACATTCGTATATGATGGGTGTTTCTTGGGGACAGCCAATCTGTTTGTTACCACCATTAGGATAAACATCGACATGGCCAAGAGCATCAGGCAGACCCAAGTTGCCACCAAACCACAAGCGATTACCACCATTCGTATGAATTATATCCACAAATTTAGCATCACTTTTATCCAGTCTGTCCTCATTGTCCAAGTATCTAAAAGTTGGTCCGGCAGGATCCAAACCTGTAATACGCCCCACAGAGCCCTTCAGCTTGTGCCCTGCTATCCCAGCAACATGTGCACCCCAAGAAAATCCCACCAAGTGAACGCTATTCAAGTCCAAACTGGCATATTTCACCAAGAAGGTCAAAAATTCTGTAAGACGAGCTGCAGCTAATGTTCCCAGGGAAGTGTAGTAGAAGAGTGGGGTCATGAACAAGCTGTAGTCCAAGATGATCACGTTCACATCGGCCATACTAAGATAGGCATCCCGCATGTGGAAAAGATAGTAGGTCACAGCTTCTTCCGTGGCAGTGTCCGCATAGCCATGAATGAGCACTTTGGTCACCCGGCGTGAGTCGAAGTTGGATGTTTTAAGGGATTTCAGATTGTTATACTTGATTTCGTGAGCCAAATGAGGATTTTTCCTGCGTCAAAAGTAATAAAGTCAAATAAAAGATTCTTTCCATTAGAAAGTTTGAACTGAGCTGAAAGTTTTTAGAGCCATAAAAGGATTAATTAGTTAGGCATAAGACTGACGTATTAATCATTACTTGCACCCATTTACTCAGACATTATTTCATTTGTGATCAGTCAGTGCAGTGTAGTTGAATGGTGCAAGTGATGTTCCATAAAAAGGCGAGTAAAGTAAACGGCAGAAGGAACCATTGATTTATGAGCCTTATATGCACGAAACATCATCATCAATGCAGATGTGAAACATTTTCATGCTTTAATTTATAAAAAATGTGAACTACTTTTTACTAAAGCCCACTACTCTGTAATTAAACCTTTGTGCGTCTGCCTTGTGCATGCATTCATGGCGGCTTCACCTACTGCAAAGGACAGGCTTAGTTAAAAGTTTTCTCAAAAAAATCTGGTGGCGAAGCCTCTCAAATAAGCAAAATTATTGCCATTCATTACAACAGACATGCCTGTACGCAATGGCTGACTGGTTCTAACAACGCAATGTGTTGACCACGTGCCTTACAAACCCTGCGCATGCAGATCTCGTCACATGAAAAATGTAATTAAGCGCTCATAACTACTGACAAAGTAGCGATAAATCATTCAAGCTTCTTTCATACTGTGACCCAATGCTTAAGTGCAGCTTAAACTTCTCAATCGCTACATCTACTCCTTGCCGGCAACAAAAAATATGCCGATTACAACTATAGCACCAAGCTGTAGCACCAAGCTGTTACAACGCATTGAAAATTTTCTAATCAACACACGCACCTCGTCCACAGTTTAAACCTCACAAGGTTTTTCAAGTTCATCCAGGCAAACAAATTGTCTTGAGTTATCTCATCCGGTATCACTTGGTTCGGATCGTTGACAATTTTATAGTAATTGTACGGCCATCTCTCCTTCGCTTGGAAGTACTGGCATTCTGAAGCATACCAAATATTAGACTCTCACTTTTCATTCTCACACCAACATTCTGAATATCTCGTGCGTACCAAAACCGGTCAAAAGTGAAGTGAGGAAAATGGATATCACAGCGGAAGTTTGAGAAAAGTGAGCTGCCTTCATTATGAGCTTCCTCTTTCACTTTCTTCTCAACAAGAATAACCAACAAAACTTGTACACGAACTTGCCAGAATTACATTTCCAGTAGTCACAGTCAGTAGGTTTCTATTACTGCCATGGAATTTCTCGTACAGAATATCGCAGACATTCTATATTAAACGCGTACACGTCCAAAGCTGAAAACTAACTAAAACAAAGTAATTCTGCACATCCTTTTGCTCTAACTGCTGACTCCCTCAAGAGAAAGATTTCATTGCAATGTACGCACAACGCGTTCTTTGCATTTGACATCTGAGGTACTCGGCTGATAGTTGGTTGCCGTTAAAAACTTGCAAGGGCCTACTACCTGAAGAAGGGGAACCTAAGCGTGTGACGTCAATAATAATAATAATAAAGTAGATGCATTAACTATAGGTTTGATTTCCCCTCACATTCACTTTTTATCAAGTAGCCTGTAGCAGGAATACAAGTATACGGCCTGCATCTCCAACATAAATAAAACTTGCCCATGTCAAGCTACAGTACACCAACTTGCTGAATAGCAACAACAGCATCAAAGGTTGAGAACAGGTAGTAATGCATGCAACTATTTGTATGCGTACCTTGGTCAGAGCTATCGCTATCATTGTCAGTTTGCATAACACCAAATCAAGCTTCATCTTGTTGCTATTTAGCTGATTTGCAGGTGAGAGGGCGACGTATTTTGTTACTGTTACACCAAATGCACCCAATGCTCTTCTTCACTCTTCATCAATTGTAAACAAAGTATTGCAAACTACCACCAACTGGCTGGACTACTCTGTGCATGATTCAATAGACCTCTCAAATGAACCCGATGCACAAAGGTCACTTTGCTATTTCAATTGGCGTTTCTGAGGTGCATTAGTTGCCATATTCATTTTTTTAAAGTTAGATTTCTTCATCGTTACGACAAAATCAGTTGGCCTTTGGATGTGGGATGGGGATGCAACTCAACTTCTTCAGACGTGATCTAACTTGGTCGGAGGAGTCACAGACTGGAGATGTGCTGGAACCTTAATGAATGACAAAATTGGACTTTTTACCGTGATTTCATGGCTACTTCAAGTCTAATCAAGCTTTAGCGTTCCTATGTGGGGTAACGCACGAACTTTGTTCGCAGTTTCCTTAGCTCCGCTGATATAGAACGTTTTTACTGCTCAGCGCTTGATTCAATAAAACGTTTAAACTATAGACCTAACTCAAGCAAAAAAAATAAGCGATATTCTTCATTCTTGCATTAAAAATTTTACTAGGAAAAACGATCGTGCAGCTTGTGAAGAAAGAATTATTAGAATTGGAGAATTTGACACGGTCACTGTTTGACTGCATTGAACAACACATACAGCACGTTTAACTGCAAACTCTTCTGCACCTTGGAACTTAAATAATTCATTAAATTCTTTCTGTAGCTTCCTTCGTAGTCACTCTTATGTCAAGAAACAGAAGAATAATGTGACAGATGGCACAGTGCATATTTGGTCATTGCGTCGGTAATTTTGGATTCAAGTTAAAGCGAGGGTAGAATGACGCAGCGGCATCCTCAGTGCACCACATTGCAGTGAAGCAACTCAAGCCTGGTAGTCCAGCTTTACTTTCTTGAGCTGGGACAAATTGAAACAGTTCATCAAATATCGAGCACTGATTCAACGTATTGAAGTACAAAGGAGTGGAAGTAGGAACACGGTAAGTGCGTAACAAAACATTGGAAAAAAAGGCGACATAATCGAGGAATTTCGTTGTAGATTGAGAATGGAAGTGGAAGTGGAGGCTGTGGAATTGGATGAAGTTAAGAAGCCAAGTGACACATCGATACCGGTCAGTGTCGAAGTAACGGTATCAGTGACAGACGTAGACAAGTCCGAAGAGGATGATGCATCGTCATTGCCCGAAGATCCGCCACCAGCTGGGGAGTCAGCAGCTCTAGACACAACAGTTGAGGAAGTTGTTCGAACACTTTTCGTGAGTGGGCTTCCTGTGGATGCATCAGCCCGGGAACTGTATCTTCTATGTCGATCCTACAAAGGCTACATCGATTCCAAGTTAAACAACGCACGGAATAAATATGGGAAGCCTCTAGCTCCGATCGGATTTGTCACATTTGCAACAAGAGAAGATGCAGAAGCTGCAATGGCAGATCTACAGAATGTTCAGTTTGATCCATCGCTTGCGAATACGATTCGAGTCGAGTTTGCAAAATGCAACTCGAAACTAACTAAGAATCCTCAAGATGCCAAATCAAGATTGTCTCCATCACCTCATCCATCCCTGAGTCCGTCGCCTGAATTGCTTCGTCCACCCAGTGCCCCTCCAAATTTATTTGGAACGTCATACTTCACCGGAGCTCCATTAGTATTGCCACCTAGAACAGTTCTAACGACACCTTATAGTCCAGTGGAAGCCCAGCTATCCCCATACTTGCATGAAATGCATCATCAGCAAGTGTACCCAGTTGGTCTTGCAGGCGATACTGTGTACAATCCCTATCTCCATTCCCCTCAAGCAACTGCATTTCAATTTGCTCCAATGAGCGGACCTGCATCCATGGGTTCTCAGCAATCGTTGGCGAGCTTATCAACACAAACCCCATGTTCCACGCTCTTTGTCGCAAACTTTGGCCCCTTTGTTACCGAGCGAGAGTTGACGGAATTGTTCTCCACCTCACCAGGATTCATTAATGTCAGATTGTATACAAAAGGTGCGAGCCCTGTCGCTTTCGTCAAGTATGTTGACACTCGATGTGCAACACAAGCCTTGGTAGGCCTGCAAGGGACGATACTCAAGTATTCGGACCGAGGAGGAATTAGGATCGAGTATGCCAAATCCAAGATGACGGAGCGAGATGGGAGTTCTATGAATGGGTCCACCATTGGTCTAACTGGAGGGGATAATAATCAGAGCCTTCGAGGATGGTCTTCGTCTCTTATGACTCAGCTGGATCCATGTGAGTAATCGTATGGTAGAATTTATTTTTAAACTGTTCAAATAGTTTCCAATTATTTTAATTTTCTAGGGGTTGATCCAGTCAGCAGTTGGGCTATCTTCAATGGGGTGGATCAGACACAGTAGACTGCGTATATGAATTAAGTTTCCAAGAGTGTAGCCCAGCCCGTTCATTCAGAAAAGAAAATCCTATTATGAAGACTGATGACGTTATAAAATTAGTCGTGTATGTCTTGCCGGAGTCCAGCATGTAAAACGTAATTTATTTGCGGCAATAAATAGCAATGAATTCTAACGTTTTAACAGTAGTATAGGGTGGATACTTCAAGAGTTGGTAATCATGTATATAAACCTACAAATCACGCATTTGGATATGTGGTACAATGGGAGACAGATTGTACTAGATAATAGTAGACGTATGACCTTCAATTATTATTCTTTTGGGCCTTTACGTCCGATGGCACTACCAGAAGCAGACTGGCCATCTTCAGATACGGCCGAGTTTTTAGAATCTTGATCTGGCGCTGAGGTTGAAGACGAAGTACTAACATCTGGTAAAGAAGTTTCCGACGCCTCAGAGGCAGGTGCTGGTGGTGACGACTCGGTAGTAAGCTCGGCTGCAGTGGATGAGGCGCTCGTTGAAGAACTGATAGGAGCTTCAGGTGATTGTACAGGGGTCTCAGATGTAGAACTTGGCAGGCTGGGCTCTGCCGTTGAGGACGCAGCGATTGGAATAGCTATTGTTGAAGAAGCCTCCGTTGAGAGTATAATTTCAGTCGTAACTGGAGTCTGTGTTGTTATTATTGTGTTGCTAGTAGAAGGCGATTCCGACGCTGGGTTCAATTCAGTCGTAGATGAACTTGACTCAGAGGTGGCTGGCAAGTCCTCCGCCGGTTTCGGTGGCTGAGCAGGCTTGACTTGACTCTTGGACATCATTTGAAAGACGCCAGCAGTTCTGTAATTGGAGTTCACATTCTCATTGTTATGACATAAACGCCATCCATTTTATTGTTTGAATAATGACCACTCACGTATTAGGAATGCCCTCTCCCATATAGCGCAGATCACTGGCCTCGCATGGACATTCACCTCGGATGTATTTGTGGAAGCTCTCACAAGGGCAGATGAGGAAGGTGTCATTCTTCTTTATTGTCTCCATGAAGAGTCTCGCACCCAGCCCAAGGTGACAAGCTGTGAGGAGTGTCCGCAGTAATTTGCAATTCGAATCAATTATTATTTTTATCTCCACTTTATAAAGAAGAAATTAATATGTGTCTTACATGCTGTGAAGATGGCGGCATTCTCAATGGGACAACCAGTGGCTTGACGCTCTCTGCATGTAAATAGTAAATCAGACATAAAATATATTGCATAGGAAAGGACACAAAGGCTCGTGTGAGATATGATGTCACTTGCTTCAAGTTGGGATACACATCTACATGTCCAATGGGAGGAGAGAGACCATCATACTCGTTGACAATGCCAACTGCAGTAAAGATATTGAATCTTGGTCTTCCATTGAAATGGTAAGCATCCACAAACTTGGCATCTCGCTTGTCCAGTCGATACTGGAATCCAGCAAAGCGGAAAGGAGGATTAGCTGGGTCCAGTCCTGTAATCCGCCCGACTTTCCCACACAAGTGATGACCCGCCAGTCCAGCAATATGAGCTCCCCATGAGCGTCCGATCAAGTGGAACTTGTCCAAGTTTTTACCTCCATCACTCAGGTTGTACGTCAGCTCGGAGATGCTGTAGGCGTAAGTATTAGGCAGGCTGGCCCAGTACAAGAGCAGGAGGACATAGAACGTGTAATCCTATAACGTATAGATTAAATGTGTTAGCAGATGGATTTCAAAATGTAAAGCACAGAGAGGACATGACATGAATAGCACACTCACAACAACTACAACATTCACATCTTCCCTATCCAAGTAGGCAAGTCGCATTTGGTTCATCCATTCACCCGAGTTCACATCTCTTGTCGAGTCCAACGAGCCGTGAATCAAAACCTTGGTCGGCTTAGTCGGGTCGAAATATGTTTTCTTATGGGATCTCCTAGGGTCCACGGGTATCTCTTGTGCCGCATACGGATTTTGTCTGTCAGAATCAGGTCAACTTTAGCTCACGTCAGAGGACAGGCCATTTCATCCTCTTAGTATGTTCTTTACCTTGTGTACAAACGGAAGCGAATGCTTTTCGAAGGGTCCACAAGCGGATTTGGTGGCGGCAGATCCGGATATTTGTTTTCAAATGGAATTATTGGGATAGGGAGGAAATCTGCCAATTGGGGCAGCATTGGATGCATGAATCCATGATGAACTGGAGGAACACGTCGCCTCTGATAGCGATTGTGATAGTAATGTGTCGGTTCCGCCAAGCAACCTGTTGAAATTCACTATTTTATTAAACTTAATTCAAGGTCCAACAAAAGGTACGAGCAAGAACTTACAATATGTCAGCGCTAGGAGCAAAATAATCTTGATTGCCATGGTGTAGATCACTTGAAGCTATACTCAGGAGAGATGCTCTGTAATATGGCTTCCTCTTTGATCCTTGTCTTAGGATCAACTGAGCCTTATCGACTTGATGACTTAAGTCGAAGACGAAGAGTAAAAAAAATCATCATGATTCATCAGGCATACCGCCGGATCCACCCTGGGAATCCCTCTTGAAGCTACATAAGTCTGCAATACACTCATCTTGAAGACAATGAGAACTTAACGGAGTGGCAGACGTGGTGATGGTGAGATGGTAATGAAAATAATGACTTGAAAATCTAGCTCACCTTTTTCTCACCACCTCCAAATTACTCTGCCTTTCTCTTCCCATATATTACTGCCATTTTATTTCCTACCTCAATACAATGATAAAACTGGTTTCAATACCTTCAAAAGTATACAGCTGCGAGTCTGGCAAATGTGAGCATTAAAGAGTGTGTAACATAGGCCGCTTGAACTTGGCTATGCTGCTTCCATGTAACCATTATTGCATAAGTATTGCATATGAGGTTATTTGTACACCTTGACTGTTGTCAAGTTCATGGCATTGTGTCTCTCTGTGGGTTGACGACCTAGGATAATCACAATGAATGTTTGCAGCTCACGTATTATCAAGGAACTGACCATAGGAAAATTATTCGTCCAACCTTCCAAGTGTTATGATCCATTCATCGTGCTCATTCCAGTCTGTCGCTAAGGATGTAAAACAAGTTAATTAGGAAACCAGAAGGAGGAGGCTTGTCCTTCCGTCCTACCTCATCCCTTAATTCTTGTTTGCAAAACCCCGTTTTTGTTATTTCCTCTGCAGACTCCATATGTTGCTAAACAAAGCTGTAAAATTCGTGCAAATATTTTTGTACTACTTACGTACCGTAGTCTCATTCTATATCCCAGTTCAAATATAATTGCAATAATTGCATTATTTTTCCTTCCATAGTAGCAGTAATAGTCCCTTGTGGTGATATTCTTATGGATTTCATGATACTCGTAACGTTAAATATATGTGTGTTTGCTTTTTTTTGCATGCCTCCAGGCCAAGCAGTTAAAAGATGAGACAGCATGCGACTATACAGCTCTCGACTATATTTCCCATGATTATTATTGAATGAACTGAGCATTTCTTTGTTGAGTTCGACTTCTGGTTTCGTATTTAACTCAATCATGCTGCTGGCATACAAATATAAAGACCTTCAAAGTTTACTTGAAATCCACCTCATTTTCATATGGAATTTTTACTCTTCTTTTATATCTGCATCAGGTAGAGAGGACGTGATAGAGGTGGGCAAGTTTATGGCACAAATAACTCACGACTGTCGTGTGTCTCCGTTGGGATACAACTGTGGAAAATCAATAATGCGCAGAGGTTCATCAACATTATCTCGTCGATAAGGTCGTCATCTCAATTGAGAACTGGTTCTACTGCTATTTTCAAGTATTTTTTAGTTTAAAATGCGCCTACAATTCCTAACAAAAATGGCTCAAGGCTTTGATAGTAATTAAGATTAACTGCTGGGAAAATTTGGGGTTTTAGTTCATTGAAGTAAGACTCGGCTTACAAACGTTCACTAAAGCTGCAATTTGGAGTAACTTAAACCCAAGTTTTGTTTCAATGCCATTGCTACGCTCTAGCGAGACTCCGAGTGACTATACTTTTTAACAAGAACAAGAAACTTTGTTTATCTGGTACACCGCTGAAGGTAAGCAATTCAAGTCGCATCGACGTTTATGGCTTCTCCAAGTACTAACAAAGAAAGATGATCATTTAACCGCTGCCATGCCAGTTGTGACGAAACAAAGACATGATTTTCCTTGATGACATTATCTTGTCAAGGCATTTGAGTTTTACAGCGTTGTTGCTAAACCAGTCACTGAAAACAAAAGTAGCCAGAGAAAACAGTTAGAATTTTTTGCGGGGCGGCCAACTAATCTGTAATTACTGTACGTAACAATGTCGCAGGTAATGCTGACGTGAGTCAAGTTATTGTAACAATATATGACAAGCGGTTGAGCAGGTACTTGGAGGATTATCCAGGAAATAGCATAATCGATTGTATGTAATCTGAACATTACTGTCTTGATAATTTATTTACACTAATACAACTCACTCACTAAAGCACCTGAGCACGTGAGTCGTGAACGCATATGCGTAAAAAGAGACAGTAAAGATTTTTTACAGAATTTTTCACCCTCGCAGAGGCCTTGAGTGAATGCCACCAAATTCTTTTGGTAATATTACGTAAATTGCAAATCAAATGGAGCTTATGCTTGGACGTATTCGACTTGAATGCATAAAGAAGTTAACATTGATCATAGCAGGAACTCACTAAGTGAGACGTGCATACCGGAAGATTTTTTCATAATGGTGTGCATTCATAAGCTTCAGCTTTAATTATAATATAGCGCTGCACTGCGCAGCTTTCCTTTTCACAAGTTCTTTCTGACCTTCTTGAAAAGGTCACGAGAATCAACAAAATACAACAACAAATAATATTCGACCTTAATATTATCTCATATTATGCTCATAGTGATGACTTAATACTGTTACTTCCGCTCATGCAGGAGGGAGAGTGACTTTGAACTTGACAGGACAGGAACTTTTTTTGGGTGCAGCTGTAATATACTTATGCACTGTTTGTAGAATGCTCAGCCAGGTGACAGAGTTGAAGGATGTACTCATTTGGATACTTGTTGGCAGAAAATTCATTATGGAACTCCATACGAAGAGTTTTGTTCCTGTACGTAATCATGGCAGTGTCATCAGGACCTTTATCTTCGGCTGGTCCACTATTAGCATCACCTTCGATCAGCTTGGGATGACTTCGCTTTCTTAGGACCTTGTTGTCCGATGGGTCCCTCAGATCGGGCAGAGAGACTTCCATTTGAGGTCCGTGACCGAACGGGAACTTGGGTCGTGTTATGAGTTGGAATATCCCTCGCGTTCTGTACGACCGTAAGAATTCTCGTCACAACACTTGATCCATAAAGTACAGTTCAATGAAAGTTAATTAAACTTACTTGTACGAGATATGTTCCCCCATATAAGAGAATTGTTCCGGTTTGCAAGGGCATTCGTCCTTAATGAATGAATCGAACGACTTGCACGGGCACATGGGGAATGCCAAGGGCGAAGAGATGGATTCCAGATAGTAACTTATTACTCTAGCATGGCTGCATAGTAACGCTATAATGACACATTAATAGTTAGTAAAAATCTCCCATAGTGATCTTCATGAAATAATCCAATAACTTCCAAGTTAAGATGTCACCATACTTACTTTCATACCGAAGCGTTCGTCCAACCGGGCATCCAATCTGTGTGGAGCCTCCATTAGGATAAGCATCAACATGACCCAACGCGTCCTTGAGGCCGAAGTAACCACCAAACAAGATTCTCGTTCCCCCATTCGAGTGAATAATATCAACAAACTCAGCGTCCTCCTTGTCTAGCCTGAATTCGTTGTCGACAAACTTGAAGAGTGGCCCGGCTGGATCCAGCCCTGAGATTCTTCCCAGCTTTTTTCCCAGCCTTTCCTTCAGCGCGTGGCCCGCAATCCCCGCCACGTGAGCTCCCCAAGACATTCCCAAGATATGAAAGGACGATAGTTTGACACCATAATTTTTCACAAGAAACTCGATCACATCCGTTAGTTTCTCTGCTACCACTTCATGGAGGGATGTCATGTAGAGCACGGGCATGGCGTAGATAGAGTAGTCCACTACGATCACATTCACGTCTGCGAACTTGAGGTAAGCGTCACGAAAACGGAGCAAGTAATCGCTAATGTACACTTCGTTGGCAGAGTCCGCGTATCCATGTATGATGATTTTCGTCAGTCTTTTCGGGTCAAAATTACTCGAAATCACAGTCTCCTTGTCATCTTTCAGCTCTTGTGCTTTATGAGGATTTTTTCTGGAAGGAGACACATCACAGCTTTAATTTTCATTCAATTTAGATTTCATTTCACTTGCAAGTATATTTACCTCGTCCACAAGCGGAACTTGACATAATTTTTCAAATTTAGCCATCCAAATAGATTGGTCCTTGTCACTTGGTCAGGTTTCACTTGGCTCTCATCGTTTTCAACCTTAGGGAACGTTTTCTCAAGAGCAACGTAGCGCTGTTGGCACTCTAGAAAAACCAAAATTCAGAATTTAAAACTCGGGCTAGACTTTCAAATGTGTTGTAAAAAGGATTCAAAATTCAAATTACCACTAAAAGCCACCAGAGTAGCAAAAATAGACAAAGTAATATGAAGCTTCATTTTTTTTAAAAGTCAGAGCTACAAAATGTTTCAAAACTGAAGGTTTGTTCTAAACTGACAGCAGTACAGAAGGTGCACCTTCATTTTAAATGCTCCTAAGAGCTAAAGTTTTTCTATCAGTTTGCAATTATGTTAATTTTGTGAGCGCCTGACGTACACTTCCTACGTACTGCACGCGTAGACGGTCCGTGGAGCAAGAGAGATCTAACTGGTGAAGATGACGTCTTTAAGCAGGTCTTATAACTGGTGAAGAACCTCAAAACTCGTGTGAGTACGTGATCTGTGGGGCGAAATTCTTTGAATAGCAAAGCTCCACACCAGACTTGGTGAGGAGAATGACTGAGGGAGGAATCAGTGCTGGACTGCATTAATATAACACGTTCAACGTCCAGCTATAAAATCTATTATCATTGTAGACGATGCTTGCAAAACTAGTTCTGGATACACGTACAATTAGCTTGAGCTTCGTATGTAGTATTTATAATGCAGCCCGAAGTGCTTCTACTGTCACGCTGTTGAGCGCAAAAAATACACGTGTTCTGAGCGATCAAAGTTTGTTGTTGCGTCAAGATACCAAGATACCTTCACAATATTTTGCTCTTCCCCGCAGTCAATCAATGTTAGCCAACCCTTATAGCATTCAGCATGCTAATCTCGGCCTGTCATGGCTCGTACGGTAACATTAGTCAAAGGGATCGTGGAGGGGCAACGTGCGCTCTTGCAAGTTTGCGAATGAATAATTTAACATGAAGGAAGCACTTACGAGGGAGAACGATATATGACATTGACATTGTATGGAGGAGTGATTAAAGTCACGCAGCCTTCGCTCTGAAAGTCAAAATAATTTGGCTCTACTAGTATAACTGACCTGCTCATTGTCAACAAAGCTATTTCCAATCTTATTGAGAATCCAATGCGGTGCGTAGTTTGGATGCTATTACTTCAATTAAAATGCCTAAATTCAGTTTTCCTTGAACTGCAATTTGTTGTAGACCATTGCTCTAAAACAAAGTATGTGTACGATTGGCTGATGTACTTGAATGTAAAGCATAATTGAGGAAAGGTCACTTCGCCTTGATTCCTTCGTTCGTAATTTGTACGTAAAACACAAGTTTTTTGCATATTTTTATAAATTTTTCCTCCTGGATTTCAAATTGCAACCATTACTGCAGCTGAAGCATGCAGTAATTTTCCTCAGTCCTACAGAGGAAATCCAACTTGAAAGCTCCATGTAAACAGGAAAATCTTTTTAAAATACCTTTTTACGAGCCATTTAACAGCGTTAACATAGTTTTATGATTCCAAAAATGCATTGTTAAGCTACAGTTTAGAACAACTTTGGTAGCGCCGATCATTCCACGTGGAGTCCAAGGTCATTCATAAGAGGGAAAAAAACCAGACTATATTTTAAATTGTATCAGATCAACATAATTAAAGATCGGAACTACCCATCCTCCATGGCTGTGTATGCTGTATCAAGTTAGTAATTATTATTTTAGGGAACTTTATTTATGGATTTATGGACAAATATTTGTGGGAAATAAACAGGAGTTCAAATCTGTATGTGTGAATCTTTTTTTTGTTAAACAAGGTTTCCCAAGTAAACTGCATTGTGACCTTGGATTTACACGCCGTGTATGAGAAAAGGTGAAGGTCGTTGGATGCGTGAGCCATGACGATCCCGACTTTTGCGTGAGCGACCAGCCGTTGAGGATTGAAGCCTCTTGCTCCATTCCATTCCCGTGCGCCGGGGCTGTGTCAAAACACTGGCTGATCACTAGTTCGTTACCAATAGTGTCAGCTTATAAATCTTGAAATTGATCTTGTGTGCAATAGACATGTAACTGTGTGTGAGTATTACATTCATCATCCGGTTGAAGACTAACTAAACTAGAATTTCCCATGCCATGCACTTGTCGATCTTATCACTGTGTGATCGTTATAGTCCCTGACCACAGCCGTAAAATTAGAATTTCGTCAGCATATTACTGGAGCATCTATCTTTGTTTTAAGTGACGAAGCAAGCAATCGCGTATCACTTCCGGCGAATCATCCTCATGTAGAACTTTTAAAACTATGAGATGTTAGATTCCTCACAAGGGACTGAAGATTTAAAAATGTAATCTATAATACTCTATAAATTCTGTAGCTCTATGAAATGTACTGACAAGAACCAAAACATTTAGGCTACTATATCAAGCCTCCCGTCATCAGTTCATGTCTTTGCCTAAAAGTTGCTTTTTGCATCCATTTTTCTTCGCGTTATTTTCATGTTGAGCACTATTAACGAGTGTACTGCTAAGGAAGCATGCAAAAACTAACCTGCCAACTTCCACAGATTCGCCATATAATTTACCCCGTGAAGGTCACAGTGTCTGTTGTCTCTCAATACGAGCCCTACTCTGAGTCAACACAATATTGCGTGATGATAGTAAATATTCATATGCTTTCAAGGTGTTTATTGCATTGAAAACATGTGCGATCGGCCAGGAAATGGATGAGGATTCACATAATTACAACAATTTAAAGACGGCGGTGAAGCAAAGAATAACTTGACTTTTGACATCATAATCAAAGTCTACATTAAAAAGTCAGCAGATCGTTTCCGTAATCTATACAACTTACATTCATCACAGATTCAAAGGCTGGCTTTGTGTATCAACTCGCAACTGACTATAATATGCTCATTTTTCAGCTCCGTCGCTCATCCTCATGGATCTGCTGTGTTTCTGTCGTGTAACTATGCTAGCTGTATATATTTTAGCTCAACCGACTGGAAGACTATTGTGGTTCTCAGCAGACCTTCAAATGTGAAAAGTTTCGAGTTACTTTTTTATATTGATCTGTGCAGCTATTAGAAGGCAGGCAGGAACGATGGAGCCGTTAGATGAGACGATCAGCTCACATTTTGAATTGTTTTCACATGCACATAGATGAATCTTCTCCGTTATCGGGGCCAAATAAAGCTTCAAATTTCAAGCCCATTAAAAGTTGGTCATGACACTTGCCTCTTTAATTGATTCCATAGACACAGCTCGGTTGATCAGAAGACGTAAGTCTATCACGTCTTTTACGGATCTCTGTCATTATCACATCCAAACGAGTTGTTCCAAGTCAATCAACCAGAGTTCATTCTACTGTCAACTATCATCTCGTCCACATGTTATAGAGTTGAACTCGACTGGATTCTTTCAAGAATTCTTTACAGATTTTTATAGTTTTATCGCCTATCATTATGGTTGGGAGACAAGACGTAAGTAACATTTCCACCGTACGTACAAACAAACATTGTTGTGGCTTTGTAAGGTCACAGTAATGTAGCATAGTACATGGAAAAAACGTTGCTATGTACGAATCTTAGGTATTATTGTAGAAAATTATAATTTGATTCGTGACTAATTCCAACTAGGAGCCTAGCATTAAAATTGATGGTTGTACCACATCTGTGGTTCAGGAAATCACAGGTTCCAAAAGGTCCAGCGTGTCCGTGTCCAGCACCTCCTTAACTCAAAAGGGACTGGAACAGAACAACAACAATGAGAGCACAGAAGCTGAAGACTACATTACGTTGTGCCCATCCACATACGTGGCTCGTCGAGGGCCAATGGTTGCTGCAAGCTCAGGAACTTATGATGGAGTCTTCTATAGAAACCAGTGAGTATAATTATTTTCCTTTATCATGTAAATTGAAATGAATACGAATGTCATTAGTCCACGTGTGTAGCATTCATGACGTTGGTTCTGATCGTTTTAGAAGAGAGATGCTAAATCACCCTAAATTACATAGCGAAAACTTTGTAATGTTTGTCTGATTTTTATGGCTACAGTAGTGCATGTTTTTGTTGTGCTCATCCACGTCACTCCCATTGAGGAAAAAAGTTACTCAAAAATTATACACCAACAGTAGTGAAGCGCAGCAGGGTGAAAGCTATCAAGATACGTAAATTTGCAATGTAAACAGTGGATGTTAGCTGATTAATTCAGAAGGAGCAGATTAGCCCTCCCGAGTAGATTGTAAGCACCGTCACTTTAAAATTCATTATACACGCTTATTCCCTTTGTGCAACCACCCGTTTGACTGCTGTTCATCCGGACTACAGAGTCCCATAGCTTCACGCGGGCCCTCTGTACACAATTTGTTACGGTGCCTTTTGTTCTTTACAAAAAGAAATTAGAATGAAGGGTTTTTTTTGCTAGATCGTATCAAGTTGCTCCAGAGCTAAACCTTTTTTCATTGAACCCGAGGATGTAGAATGCGCGTGAGCCTCTACCCCTTTTTTCTCTCAGCATCTCTGTGAGTATAGTAACTGGACAAGTGAGGCGAGGCATGGAATTATTTGCTTTGTTTAGATCGCACGAGGCTATAGTTTGTATTGAATAACGAGGCATTTGTATTACAATAATATTGCATTTTCTCTCTAAATTTATGACTCCAAATGTTCTCATGCGACTCATAGACAAGATTAATCCACTATAGTGAATTGATAATTGAGACGATAGTGCGAATGCAACTGCATTCAAGGGTAATTGCCCTTCAGAAAACTGGTGGTGGCTTGGTCGCATGCTGGCAATCAAGTCTCCGTCAGACTGCTGCTCCTTGACTGTTTAATATGCAAGGATTGTAACTTCTATTTCCTGTCCCGTAGTTTCATAGTAAAAGGAGGACCAATCTACCTGATCGGTGCCAACTTCTATGGACCAGCTGACGGTGAGGCATATGTGGAGTCATATGTTGAAGTGACCACTCCGGTTTGGGAAGAAAACACACAATGGTCTCCTTATCAGTCCTGCTTAGCCCGGAGCCTCCAGAAGGAGCAACTTGCCGGACGGCGTCGCAAGACGCTGAGGACTGAGACAGTAAAACAAGGAGGGGACTTCTATGTGCAGCTAACAGATCAAGTGCTCATTTACCCTGATGCTTGGGTGGAAATTGGATTTACATTAAGTGTAAGTTGAGCTCTAAAGCAGCTGTGCATTTTTTGGGTTGAAGTAATTTTGAAAATTGATTGAGCAACTGACATTTCCATTGCTCCATTCCGTACATTTCCATTGATTCATTCCGTACATTTGCAGCCTGCCATTTGGACGAAACTGAGATGCATGAAGGATGGACAGCAGTATCTGGAAAGTTCTGTTGAAACGGAATGTGGAACACGGTCCTTTGAATTCCTTCCAGGTTCCAAGCAAATGTCAACTCTTGTTTTTACCGTTAAAGATCTTAAAGACAGCAGAAACTACAGAGTAATTTCCAGGGTCGAGGCACAACGGATGGGCATCTTGTGAGAATGTCCTTGTCGTTGCCCATATTGTTTCCTGATGGGCTCACTATATAATTAGATTGAGTTCCCATTTTCAAAAAAGCTTTACTTTTAAAATGCCAATATTCAGGCTATCCATTACTTGTTTTTTAATACTGTACTTTGAAAGGGTACGCAAATAAAATGCCTGCTGTGAACTGATCAACTGATCAACAATAATACGTGCAGCCCGAACTGGCTGAGGTAAAATGTTTTTAGCTGCATGAGCTTTTCAGAGAACAAAAGCACAGCCATGTTGATTTTTCAAACGTTCTCATGTCATTTCATTTGAGCTTATCATTTCGACCAAAATGGCCTGGGGACATTCTCGATCGTTTTCCTTCTTGGTATCGCTATTACTATAGGGCTATTTGACAAGGAAACGTTTGACTTTGTTCTGAAAAACATTGAAAAAGATGGCTGAGTGTAAGGAGACCAATGAGAAGTCGCCACGATGAGTGGCCTTATTTCGTTATTCCTCCTAAAGTTGTGATTTTTTTGGACAATCCGATGCACTTCCAGTTGGTCTCGGACATCTCAGAGAGTCGGTCGTATCTTCCTTCCTTCTTTAGGTGCTTTTGAACACAAAAAATATTTCCAAAAAAAATAGTCTGATTTAATTTCCAAGAACGGTGGCGAGTGTCTTCATAACACGAGAGTGCAGAAAAAGGTAATTATAAAGTGTTTTAAAGTAGATCTAAATTACTAATGTTGTTACTAAAAATCTAAATGTTGATAAACTTTTAACGGTAGCCATTTTTTCGATTCATAGACTGCCATCAACATGAGCCGTCAGCAGGGACGAATAGAAGCAGCACCGGGTGCCAAAGATGTCCCGGAAACTGTTGCAATTATTTCCAATGCAATCGAAGCCATGAGGGCCAATCAGCCCAAACCCAATGGAACTGCCCAATGTCACCAAGACTCATCGGGATTCAAAGGAGCAACTGGTTATCATGTCGGCCAAGCAAGATATTTCAACAATCAATTCCCGGAGAATGCTCCACAGCCCATGGGACCTCAATTACAATGGAACGTTTTCGATCAGTATGCTGGATTTGGTCGAATGTGTCAATATTTCATGCCAATGGCTCCAATCATGATCCTACCGGTTCAAGCTCCATTTTACAATCGAGGTTGTTGTCCTGGAGGTGCTCATTGTGCAGCCAAACAGATTTATGTCGTCGAGCAGGGGACTCAAACAGATGCGCTCCTTGGTCAAGAAAGTTGTAAGTATTAATTGCTACCTTATCTTCTGTCTATTCATATAGATGGATTCATGGTGCTAATAATTCACGGTATTGTAGCTCCCAAGAAAGAAGAGAAAAAGACAACGCCACCATCACAACCAACCGCTGCCAAGGGAATCACGAACCAGAATGTCGAGCAGCCTGTTGCAGTTCGTAAGAGAACTGTCGTCACTACAGTTTCCGGTACAGCCAAAGTATCCACCGTAACACAGACATGCAGTAAGTTCTTATTCCCGCAGGCATGTAAAATATTATCAAAGTCCTCATTGAGTCTCTTTATATTCTTCACAGCTCCAAGTACTGACAAAGGAACACAAGCGATACCAGAGCAAAGCATTGTGAAGATGGCTAATCCCGTGCTGGTTCAACTGGAGGAAAACTGGAAGGATTCACCCAAGTTTACTCTTATTCGTGAAGTGGACCGGAAGCAGCAAGCAGGGGCAAGGCGTGTAGGACCATCTGAAGAAGCAGCAACTGTTGTCCAAGGCCAGCAGGCAACTAAACCAGTTGAACCTAAAAAATCCATCTTTAAGAAACCTGCTCCACCTCACACTGGACCTGGTCCGAAATCCAGAAAGGGACAGAAAAATGGTAGTAATACTACAATTAAGTCTCACATTTACTTGCTCTTGGTCCATTTAAATCACAAGTCCTTACTTTTCCAGCACGATTTGCTGATGAAGATGAGCCGACGAATGAACGACCGAAGAAGCGCCACTGCAAAACCCATAATAATTTTGAACGGACGTGTAAATTATGCAATGATGGACAACATTAATTATTATTCCTGTCCGTCTCAGTTGACTATACTGACGAATGAACTCTTGTATGGTCTTCTTTACTTGTGATTTAGCTTGTATCAGCAAAAGCAATGAATTTTTCGTTTAATGCGAATGTTCAAATAGTATCGATTTTTACACTGATGAGTTTTTAAATGAGTGTATTAAAATTTAAATGAGGAAATAAAATGTGCAATGAACTCAACTGATTTGGTATCTATTTTTGGTGTCATTCTGCGGCCTTGTCTGCTACATGCCTGTGATAGATCTTTGTCAATATTTCATTCAAATCGGCTATTGATCTTTACATTGATTCTAATGCTATCATGGTCTATAGATGCAACGGTAAGAGTTGTTGCATACCCCGTGCCACGAAATAACTTCCGTAAACAAAATTGCCTTCATCTTTAGATGCTCTAGGGCCAGTAGATCAGAAGGGACCAAAGGCAGTAGTCAACAGGGTTGTAAATGTGTCGGCAAGTGGTGATCGCAAGTTGGTGGAATAGGTACATACAAGTGGCGCCAGTTAAACCCTTGCATTATGCAAGTGTGACATTAGAGTCAAAATAAGCTTTGTATAGATATATTGATTGGACGAACTGACCGCTTATTTGCTGGTAGCAAAAGTGACCGACTAAACCAAAATATATGATGATGACAACGCAAGTTTGGAAATCTCAGAATCGACCATGACCACTGTAATTTCAAGTGAAATTATGTTTTTATGACTCCGTGAGGGTTGCCCTAACATCCCTCTTCAATTCTGGACCTTTTCTATCTTTCCCTAAGATTGCCTTCATAATGAGAAAACAATGGTGAGAGTATATTGGAAAAGGAGGACGGCGGTGCCGGCTTTAATAATTGATGGCATAAGAAAGATACAATTCAAGTTGTGGTGTTCGGAAAGTAGATAGACATCGACAGTCCAGACTTTAACAATTGATGGCATTCGATACAATTCAAATTGCGGTGTTGGAATAGGCAGGAACACAGCTTGACATTCACAAGACAGTAAATAAATGACTGACTAATTTAACTTATCTCCTTGGAATACACACACAGTCAACATAATGACCTCTGAAGTCTGAAGTAATATAAAACTAACAAATTAACTCTCTACTCGTAAAAAAATATTGTAAATTTAAAACGATAATAGCAAGTCATTGATTACATTTTAAATATCTTGACAGAAAAAGCGAGAATAATAATTCATTTTACACGCCATGTACTTCCCAGATGTGCTGACGCAGAGTCCTCTCATCCGCCTCAACTTTGAGACCACAGTGTCTGCACCATCTGTACTTCTTCGGGATGCGGTGGTCCACCCGAAGATGATCGCTGATTTCATCTTCTGTCTTAAAAAGCTGAGAACAGAATTCGCAGTTGAAGATCAAACTGTCATCATAAACAGCTTCTGCCATTTGACGAGGTACAGGAGTAATAGAATTGCCCGAAGGACATTTTATCTTCTCATTCGTGACAACGGACTGGAGTTTAGAAGGTCCTGCAGTAGATCCAGTGTTCGGACTGAGCTGATGGGCGGAATTCACGAAAGAGTATTGCTGTTGCTGAACAAGACGCGAATACTGAGAACTTTGCATATTAGGCAAAGCTGCCGTTGGTCGCGGCTGTTGACTAGAATTAACATTATTCTGCACATTGTGCTGGCCATTCCAAGCTCCTTGTTTAGTTTGTTGAACTCGAGATTTGTATTGACTTGAAGATAGTCCAGCAATCATCTGTTGCATCTGAGATAAGACGAGATTACTGACCCCAGGCTGACTTTGCCCTTCATCACGTGTAGGAAGTGCAGCAGCATGTTGATAATAATGCTGCTGCCTCACAGAGTTATAGCACACTTGCGAGTATGGAGGCGGAGGTTTCTGAAATGCAGTAGTGCTTGGAAACTGAGATCTGTTGTTTGTTTGTGACATTATGGATGGATGCCTCGGTGGTCCGTTTGGCTGCTGATTAAATTGCTGCTGATAATAAACTTGTCCCCCGTGGGCTACTTGCGGAGGATGCTGATTAAGTCTGAGTGCAACTGCATTAGGACAACTGTAGGGATTTCCATGCGGAGTCATTCCATTGGACGTTTGTGAACTCATCACATTCACCTGTTGTAAAGTTTGCACATTTTGCAATATTTTCTTCTGAGACTCCCTCGATTTTGACACTCTTGGTTTTTTAGCAATATTTCCATCCATTATCCGAGGCTTTCTCCCACGTTTCTTTGGTTGTGGTTGTACTACTGCTTCTGGTTGTGCTACTACTTGACGTTGTGCAGGATTTCCTTGATAGTTCAATGTCATGGTCATGGCAGGGGGAGAGCTATTCATGTTGACTAGACTTGAAAGATCTGTAAGGGAATTCAAACTAATTCCAGAGTCAGTTGACTCCACAGATGCTGATCTTATAATGATCTCACTGGTCGGCACATGTGCTGAACCTTCCTGGTCCATTGTTGACCTTTTCGTAGCTTCAACAATGGTTGCTTTCCTTATTTCTTCTTCTATCTTCATCTTCTGGTGCATGATTGCATGAGACATTGCTTCACTGTACTTGAATTCTTGGCCACAAAGTTCACACACACACCACAAACTCTCATCTCCCCCTGGGTCCACAAACTGCCCCGTCTCAATAAGTCCTTTAGTATCCATGGTGTATACAATTTCCCCTTCTCGGATTCCTTCAGACTGGTCACATAAATAACGTCAACCGTGGACCTTCCACCTGCTCTGAAATGTTTTTCTAGAGTTTTAATGTTATTCAAGTTTGGTGCTCCTCTCGGTATCCAGGATGTACACTCTTCTTCCCCATTTTCTGGTATGCTTGAGATCTGTAATTGAGAGAGAAGAAAAGAAAGGATTACCCTTTTTCCCTTAGCAACAGATTGAATGTAAAGTGGAGTCGTGGTACACAGATTCAATTCACCCTCAAAATTCTATTAATAACTCGATCGTATAGGGATGTATATGCAAGTAGGACTCTCGAACGCACTCACTCAGTTCAATTAAATGACAATAAAAAAACACAGAGCTATATGCGTGTCTGCAGTCATTTAGTTGGTACGCATTAACTTACCGTTAGCTATCATTAGCCAACGATGGTCGGGAATATAAAAAAAACGTTTTTCCATCCCCAAAAACGTTTTTAATAGCTTCAGTCCACTTGCCCGTCAAGTCGATAAAAAACACAATAGACCCGACTTTCACAGATGTAATAAAAATGCAATATAAAAAATCGCCAGAGACAGAAGCACGGCTGCTATACGTCATATCAACAGCCCTAACCTTTCCACAAGCTAAGGGAATAGCACTGTCACCATTAATGACACCATCGCAGTGATTTATAATATTCAAGTGCACAATCTTTTTGTTTATATTCAAGAGATTTGCTTACCCAAAGTTTTCCAGGAACACTAGTAGGTTATTTGACTCTCGTTAGTTTCTATTGACGATCGAAGCGTGCTGCACGCACGATAATGCGCGAGATAATGCAATGAACTCCACAATCACAGTATTTTTAGCGTGAGAAAGTGTTAGCGCATACTGATTCTGTAAATCAAGCTCTGAATAGCCAGTCCCTACGGAGTGTATAGTTGAAGGGTGAAATATGTAATGCACTGACTGAGAGAGCAAGTCCCCTACGTCCGTACCCTTCGCCAGCAGCCCGAAGACTAAATCTTACTGATCCCTTCACACAGATACTTGAAAAGTATACGGCTTACTGATACACAACAGCAGTCTTCAGTATTTTCTCTCAAACCAATCTGGTCCTAACCATACCCCAGACAATTCAGAGCCTGAAAAGTTATACACAGGCAGGTTTTTGACGTTCACTTTTATGAGTCCACAAAGCCTCTCGTAGCTTTCAAGGGAGTAGAGAAAAGGAAAGACGCCTTGGGCAGTAATAGCCAACTCGTCAGACACTTTATGATTGACACCTTTGCTATCCAGTGATATGGACTACTGATCACCTCTTGCTTTGAAGGTACTCAGATAACATGACAGTCCTTCAACTAACCAGCGTACGTCTTCAGGCCTATTAAATGAATCATCAGCTCGAAAATCTACGTATTAAACAAGCTTCCGTAGCATAATATTACATCGACTATATGACGTGTGGTTCAAACTAGTGCTGATGTTGACAAAAATATGTGAATGCTTCTAAGCATTCACTTACGAGCATGATTCATCATTTTAATTGCTAAGATGACGTCAGTAATTTTGTAACGGGGGATACTACGCACGGATCAGTCTATAAGATCGGAGCAGCTATGGAAATGATGGAAAGTTTTTCTTTTTTTGGGGGGGTTCAATATATAGAGCAGAGGTATTTCTTCACCTGAGTGAGTTTTCATAAAAGTTAATGGCTGTTCCCCTGTACTCCAACATTTTTGGGGCATTGTGAACATGTTGATCATATGAGTGCAAGGGTGCAAGAGTTGGAATTGGGGCGAAGTGTCGATTTTGAGTCTCGCAGATGCGTTGATGACAATAAAAATAGAATTACCGACTAGTGTGTTGATTGAATGAAAAGAATGTCATGATTCATTGCAGGGGCTACCAGATATTTCCAAAGGTGGGTCTCTTGCGCTACAATTAGTTGCAGAGGGTCGGTGGGAAGCAATAAGTACTCGCAGTTTAACTGATGATACGACCGTCGTCTTCATTTACGGTGAAACTTTCATTATAAAAGTTTTGTGTGCGAGAAGGTGAAAGCTGAATGAAAGTGTGGACATGACAGTAAAGCACCTTGACGTTTTCACATTCAAGCTAATAATTAAGTTAACAAACAGACTACTTTGAAGTGTTTGCCGGTCTCACTAATGACGCTTTCTCCCCATTTGCTCACAAGATATTCTGATGGGATTCTTTGATGAGCTGTTGGCAGTAAGCTGGAAGATTAAATTATCCATTTTTCAGTATCCTGGGACGGTGGATGTGTTAATTGCTTTTCCAACTAATTGTGCTTTCATCAAGCAACGCGTGAGTGCTAAAATTTTTGGACTCGCAACAACACTGGCACATTTGAGAATGTTCACCTTGAAAACTAATAAGATCTTGTGTTGAATCGCTTGGCATGAGAGTTGTACGCAATATTGACAATAGTAGAACTGGCAGCTTGAAGTTGAAAGGAGCATTAATATCTGATTGATCATGAGAGTAATGGTATCAGATGAGTCTTATTATTTGAGTGTCCTTGTAGTTGGTGAGGTCTTCAATCTGGGCTGGATTGGGTGAATAAAGCCCGAGGAGCTTGAGCAATTTAGTTATAGCTTGAGAATAATGTCAAACAAGATAAGGTTTAGAATTCCGTTCTACGAACTTCTCTCGACTGCCAATTATAATCAATCACTCATCAGTCTACTCTTTCACCCGTGGGTGTCACTGGGGAAAGCCAGACAGTCGAGGATTTTGACATTTAAACTAGAAGAGTTGCTATAGTTACCTTCGTAGACGAAATACGAAAAGGAGACGCAGGAATTTATTTGTGGAACAGTAACCATGGAAACCCATTTTTTTGTATTATACTAATTATGAGAATTGGAGGCATTGTCTTCATTGTGGACGAATTTCCAAGGGGGAAAACTGGTAAAATTTTATGTTATCTTGTGTCCCAAATGCCCTTGCTTGTCAAGGAATGCATTTCTTTGAAGTCACAAACATGGAGACTATAGGGTCTTTGTGTTCGCAGTTGATAATTTCCAGACTGCTAACAAATGATCAGTTCGTCTAGAAAGCAAAGTTTATACGCTTGAATTCTTTCCCAAAGCTTTGCAGATAAAGTGAACTAAGGCAACTTTTTTCATCAGTGATATCAAGACAGCATTAAAATTCCTCAGCGGAAATAAAAGACACAAAAGCCCTAAGAACTTGTTGACTTTTTCCAAATATTCCTATGTGACAAGCATTCCACATGGTAGAACAATGGAACGTTTTCTTCTAGGAATTATTCCCTTTTAACAAAATGAACAAATAATGTTAAAAAAAACGTTTTATGAGGAATATATGAATCGCTCCTAAGAATTTACATACTGACAGGATGACTTTATTCAACAGAACAAACTCAAACTAAAGTTGCTATAACAACCTTTTCAATTAGCATTATTATTAGCTTAAAGTAAACAAGTGAAGCTAGTGCCATTGATGCCGTCAGGCTATAAGTTTATTCGTCAGTATGCATGCGGAACAGATGAATTGCTCCTTAGATGCCATAACAGGATCATTTTATTCAACTGAACAAACAAATGAAACTTGTCGATACATTGTCCATTAGCATTATTAGTAGCTCATCAAAGTAAACGAGTGTAGCTAGTGCCACGAATGTATCGTCAGACTAAAAGTTCATTTGCGAGTATGCTGCAAATATCAGTATGCCCATGAACTTCTCAGAATGAGTGAGAGAGAGTTAAACTTCTCCAAATACAAATCTGACCCATGACCTTTGAATGGATGCCATCTCTCTATATGAATGCCGCACAGCAAGTTCTCATGATTTTCATTGGCAAATTGTACAAACTCCGGCGAACAGACTTCAACTGGACCTAACAAATTTATTATTAGCCCCTCGCAGGCTCGTTTCCACGGCAACGGCTGGGCTGACCATCCAAATTATAATGGCTCTTCTACATGGACACAATCAACTAATTCTACTGCTCAGTTTTCTTATCTTTATGGCAGTGTTTATTCGGCAAGTACAAGGTAACAATAAGAGGAAAACATTCTTGGAATTTGCATTCATTTGTATCCCTATAAAAAATATTTTGCAGGATCGTGTTACATTGACCCAATTGCTGGAGAACAGATTTGCGAGGATGTGGGTTGTGTGGAGTACATTGATGACAATGGAGTGGAAGTAGAAAGGTGTGGATGAAATTCAATTCCGCCTCATGTTCGAGTCTTCTACTATTCCCATCACTATTTGCGTCAGTCCCTGTGCCACTTGAAGACTTAACATTGAGCCCACTTGCTACCAATCACTATTAAACGTGTAATTTACTTTTATTTATTTGGAAAGCTTGTGGGTATGAAGTAATGTTGATCAAAACTCGGTAAAGTCTCGACGATTATAAATGAGATCGTCTAATTGTCTCGCTTTTTCCTCTCGTCATCTGATGATATGTTGCCTGTCATAATGGAAACTTAAATAAAACTTCAGAAATCAGCATTGACCCTTTCAGCCATTCAAGTTTTACAAGTCTTCAACCTTATTACACCACGCCAATTCTTTTCAACGGCTAAGCTACGATCTTACAACCATTTTTAATATCTTCATTTATGGCTTTTCTTTGATCTTCAAATGAAATTGGACGCCATTCATTCACGCTGATATTACGCGTGTGGAAGGCAATATATTCCCAGTGAACACTGACAATCAGGCTATCTCGCAACATGAATGGACAACCGGAGTCAAAAGTCATATCGCAGGGCACTTTGGCAAAGCCGGTGCAATGAGCGTGTCTCAGTCAGTAGACCCAGACGCGTGTGGCAGTCTCGAATTACACATTACCCTCACAAGCAAATTGCATCACATACTCGGAGGCTTTTTACACAACTATAAATTATTCTTGACTTTTGTCGCCAACAGAAGACTTAGATGAGGTCGAGTTTCCTTTCAGTTTCTCGTATGCAGCAAGGGACAATTGCAGAATATCACCATTGGGGTAATTCGCAGGCCTGTATCGGTCTTTGAACGGAAACTCTAAAGACTTCCCTTTGTGCATGGCAATAAAAATAGCGTCAGACTTGTCTTCTGCTAGATTACTTGTGATGCTGTTGGAAATTGACACGTTGAGCTGAGGGCCATGGCCATATGGACGATGAGACCGCGTTATTATTTGAAAGATGCCTCTCGTCCTGCGTCAGACAAGATGCATGGTAACAAATGGACATTAAAAGGGCAATTAAGATAATAGGGTCCTTACTTGTGTGACATGTGTTCTCCTAAGTAAGCATAATCGTCGGGCGAGCAGGTACATTCGTCACGAATAAACTTTTCCCACTCGTCACACGGGCACATGGGAAATGCTGTGAAAAATCAAGGGATTGTTTACATTTCATTATAACCATTAACTTTCCTTTGGACAACAGCGTAGGAGATTTACCAAGGGGAGATATAATTGATTCCGTGAAATATCGACCAGCCCTTCCATGGCTACACAATAGGCCTGGAAATTTAAGGAATCACAACTTAATGCTTTTAGGATCCTCATGGAAACTATACATAAAGACGCTCAATAGCTCACAAACAAAGGAGGTAATAATTGTAAGAGGACTCACTCTCAGCGTTGAATGTGTGCTCAACTGGGCAGCCAATCTGCCGTTCACCTCCATTTGGATATATATCAACATGCCCTATGGGGTCCTTGAGTCCGAAATGTGCACCCCATACAAGTCTTGTACCTCCATTTGTATGAATCACATCTACGAAGTGAGCATCACTCTTATCCAGCCTGTACTCATTGCCTACAAACTTGAAGGTTGGACCGGCTGGATCCAAGCCAGTAATTCTACCAATGTTGCCTTTAAATTGTTTCCCTGTAAATCCTGCGACGTGTGCACCCCAGGACCATCCGATTAGATGAATGCTATTCAGGACCGTTCCATTTTCCACGAGGAATTCTATAAGATCTTTCAGCTTTTCTGAGACCAGCTCGTGGATAGGCATGAGATAGAAAGGTGTGGTGGCGTAGAAGGAGTAGTCTACTGCTATGACCTACCACAAAAATATCCATTAGCATTCTACACTGAACTTGTGTGCTCTAGTTCAAGTTGATCACTAATGAACGTACTGTGAGCGGAAATTGGCACTTACATTCACGTCTCCCAGCTGCAGGTAGGCATTCTTCATAAAGATGATCCAATCACCAACACTAATTTCGTTTGCATTATCCTGGTAGCCATGAATAATAAACTTTGTCAAACGTTTTGGATCGTAGCTGCTCGTCCTTAGGGACTCCAAGTCATTGACTTTGAGCTCGTGAGCAAAACGTGGATTTTCTCTGCACAAAACAGACATAAATGTCGTTAATGGGAATGGAGACATCACCAGCACATCATGTGAAGAAGTCGTAACCATATTACCGTGACCATAGGTGAAATCTGACATAATTCTTGAGGTTGAGCCACGAAAACATATTGCCCCGTGTAACTTTATTTGGTTTTACTTGCACTGGGTCACTTTCAATACGATAAACTACACGTGGATATTGCCGGTACACGAAGCGTCGAGGGAAAAATAAACCTGGAATGTACATAAACACGCAGTAAAATATCCGGTGTATTGCTTTTATTTTATGAGCTTGTTGAAATGATTCACTGAATCTCTAAATTTGGCATGCCACTTACCACCTCGTTCCTCCGGCACAGATGCAATTTCCCACGCCAGTAAAACCACCACTATTACCACGCAACGAGAAGCCATCACAAGTATGACACAGAAACTGAATACCTCGCAGATCTTATGTGTGTCAATAACTGAAGCTTAATGAGATTGGATTTCAGAACTCCATAGTAACTTTTAATTGCACCTTAACTAGCGGAAGTTACAAGCCCTAGAACATTCTACCTGGGCTTCAGACTATCTCGAGTTACCTTCTGACAAGAGCAACTGGTCATACGCCTGACTGTAGTATTTGCCATACTTGTTTTTAATGTAACTCTCAGTTGTTATGATTGCATTAATGCTACTAATAATCATCTATTATTCACATACGACTCTTCCGTGTAATATTTTTTGCAACATACTCCATGCAAAGGACATTCAATGTCAAGTACGTATACATAGGTTGCGCATAGTCGGCGAGGTCAAAGCATTCCTTAATGATTCGTTTATTAGTAGTCGCATAAATTTAACATGCGCCTTCCACGATTACATGTTGGTTGCATGATGGGATATTTCTACTGAGTAATGCATTGCAGTGCTGCTATTGTAAAGAATTAAAGTAGTAGAGCTGATGTGAAGGTCAAAGGTACCATAATATCTATCACATACGAGTAACTCGCATAGGGTGAACGGGTGTGAAAGGGAAGGTATAGTATAGTAAGTGTTGGGAAGTTGTTTACAACTAATCACTCAAGTAGTCTCGAATGTAATTCAATCCGTACGTATTAGCTGAACTCAGTCAGACCATTCACACACGAATTTTACAGGTGATGCGAAGTAATCAATGAGGTTTCGACAATGAGTTTGAGCTACAGCTCTATATGACCCATTCCGCTCTGACCTTTCCATCAAGGACAACTTCCAGGCGAATTATGATTTATGCGGCAGTTGATTCAGAGGTGACTAGTAGTTCAAGATTACCTATATCTGACTCATTTAGCTTTAATATGGCAACGAATGCATTGATCACTGCGATTTGGACATCTTTACCAAGCAAGTTTAGTACGTGCATTGTAATGCAACTAAAGTGTTTTGATACAAAGTACTTTGACATAATCATTATCAGCGAAGCCTAAACCCAGCTGGTAAGTTAGCAAGAGATTAGTGACTGACTGGTATAGACGATCCTGGTACACAGAAAATAAAACGGCAGTTCCAATCCAGGGTTTTATTTTCACAAATATGAGCTAAAAACTAAGCGAGCTATTAATATATTTCTCATTCATTCTAATTAGCACCAACTAGAAACTAACGTACCGTTAGAAAAACGTTTCCATAGTACATTTTAATATGGACATGAGCAGCTCGTACAGAGCTGGTTCTAATCTAGCTGGTGTCTAAAGTAAAGCATGTAGATAAAAAAAAAAGGAGATCTTAAAATAAGCAAATCAATACTAAAAAATAGATTGATATTATTTCCATGGCATTAGCATTAAGTAGAGATCAATGAATTGAATAACATAAATATAAGTTAACTAAACCCGTTTGACAATGCATATGACAGGGTGAAAACCTATAGAGTGTTGTACATAAATGTAATTTAATTTCCTGAGTCTTCAATCTCCATTGATAATTTACGGAGGTATATGTAGTAATATGGAATGAGATGTACCACCACTGTCGTACGAATCATTCAGCAACGCAAAAGCGGAAGCTGAGTGGGTTTTGTTTGGAACGGCGAGCTCAGAATAGCATGTGGGAAGTTTGTTGTATATATATATGTTTTAGAATTGCCTGGCCTTCTCCATTTGAGACCAGTAAAAAAACAGAAAATAATTGGTGAAATCTTTCAAGTACATTCTTTGGACTGTCACGTACATAAACAAGCGGTTGTTAGCTTGAACGAGGAAGGATGCTCAGCTTCCTTCGTCAAAGAAAGTGGAACAACTAATTGAGTTGGTTTCAAATATCCGGGATGACATGGGAAGCGACTAGGATAAATTTACAAAACTTTCGTCGCTGACGTCATATGGCACTACCCAGGGACACAACATTAATTTAATTGGGTTAAAGGTAACAAATAACACTAAAAACTTTGGAAAACTCGCACAGAACTGAGCACGGTGCACAGTGAAATTTAGATTACGTTGCCCCTATGCACACAAATGGTTGAAAATCCTCTCATCATAAGGCTCCTTGTAATATAGTAAGTTCTCCAGTAAGTTTTTCTTGTGAAGACGTAGGTGCACTACGCTGGAGTCACCAAACGAAGAAGTTCTTCCCCGATGTTTATTTTGGGGAAGTAAGAATTTGCTCGTGAGCCCATGTAGCCTGACCAGGCTTGTTTTTCGAACGGCAGAATGTTGGCACATCGCTCGTGAGGGCTCCTCTTAGATTTGTTCATGGTGCAATTGCACGAGATATGAAGTCTATACACGGACATCTGTCCCATATGAATGTCAAATGGATTGTAGGATGTCTGACTGTCATAAGTTCTCCCATCGTCATCCGTAGACTCGGAAATCCCCTCTCCAAAGCATTCTCTTCGGATCACATCATCATATTGATCGTCATCCGTCCCACTGTACTTGTCTGTAAAAAAAAAATATACACATTCAGATGCTACTCACACCATCTTTATTTCCCTTGGGAGCTTTCACTTCTAGAGATTGTTAAATCTGCACAGAGACATAAACTCTTTCCTCTATCAGCCTGACAATGGACTGAAGGATCAGTTCAACTCTCTCGCCAGTTCCTTCATGAGATTCAGAGCGCAATCATGGAAACGCTCAAGTAGCTCCGAATGGATAACACGGAAGTGGTACTTGTCAGACTTACCTTTCACTGTTTTTCCTTCAGCTCTTGCAAGTTTTTCTTGAATACAGTCTCTCTCCTTGGAGACTATTTGGGTCTTTGCAGGATAAAACCAATAGGTGGCAAAAACCAAGTCAATCCCATCCGATTTCTCGTTCAATGGGCGAGCCAGAGTCCCTGGTAAAAAAAACGTATGGATTTAAGTCTTCAAGTATGCTAAAATGTATCTAAATAATCATGACTTATTCACCTGTTGATATGAGTCGTTGTATCCCATCGTTATCATGAGGACCAACATGCCTCTTCACTCTTCTATATCGTTTCAAAGCAGGTCCATTCGCTGCCTGAGCTGCTGCTTGTTGATACGGGTAATAAGCGCCTGTATTGAGGTAGTCGTTTGTTCTTGCGGCTTCCAGTTGTGCTCCGTAAGGATAGTAATTAGTTCCGAAGGCTGCTCCTTCAGGTGCCCTTGCTTCGGGGTCTCGCCGGTTTATATTGATACTCAGCGGCGGATCCAGATTATTGGGATTGGTAGGGATTTGGTATTTCCCGTGTTTTCGAACATTGTGAAAAACGGGATATTTTACATCTTCTGTCAACTCGGGTTGTGATGGTATGTCGTACATCCCCTGGGCTGGGTACGGCAGATAGGGGTTACCCGGGACATTCAGTCGCTGATTCAGACCTAAAAATTATGCATTAGATTTGTGGAAAGTGTAAGCTAAGCTCAGTGCGATTGAATGGTTACCTTGAAAGTCGGGCGCTGATAACCCGGCGTATGGATCCAGAACTGGGCCTATCTGATCGAACTCGGCTGCTGAGGACGGTGGCAGGTAGCCTGTTTCTTTTGTGTCCTGTTTATCCTTTGTATCTTGTCCCCCAAAGTACTTCCACATATCAGGATGTGCTCTTAAATACGCCTGACCCTCTTCGGATGTGTTCACCGTCATATTGTACTCATCTGCTGATCTTGTATCTGGAAAAGCCAAAGAGTCAAGTCTCACGATTGCGTACTTTCCAAGGATTTTGAAATCCAAGTCAATGTACCTGAGTCATATACGATGGTTCCGGGCACACCAATCTTGCGATTAAAAGCCCTCAACTGGTTCAACAATTTAGCATCGAACCGAAGTTTACAAAAGTCGGACCGACTCTGCTCGTGAATGTTTGTACCTTGAAAATGATGTGGAAATTAGTTTAGAGCTATAGAATCAATCTAAATTGGTTTCCTCAAGGTCTCCAAAGTTCACCTACCTTTAACAAAGGCAAATTCTGTGCTGTTGCCCTCGTAACCTTTGCAGTTGGAGCTCCAATAGAGGAAAATATCGTTACCAAGACCCTCGACTCTGATCAATGGTGTAGACGCTTGAGAGCCTATGCTGTCAATTATAGGCTCTTCCATCAATTGTTTCCCCGTTTTCCCATCCAACATAATTGTCTAGAGGAAATGAACTTATTGAGCTGTCCTTTTACATGTGTTGCTCAGCCTCAGATTGCTTCCAATATTTTCCACTAACCTGTGCGTGGTAATAGACCGGGAAGCCTGGTCCTACTTGGTATTTGACAAGGAAGTCAGGAATTTCATCTCCATTGAAAAAGCCGGGCGTTGGTGTCCTTTAGAATCCAATGAAAAATTCAATAGGAATCCAATCCCGAAATGCGTACGTTAGTACTAATGCCACTGAATAATTAATTCGCTTTGACTCTTCTAACTCTATAAAGCAACTCACGTATAAGTCTCAGAGGATGGGAAGGTGTGATTCCAAATCTGCTTGAAGCTTAAGCCGTCAAAAGCTACGACGGTAGAATTGAACATGGCCATGACAATGTCATCAGTGCCATCTTGATTTATGTCAGTTATGACCGGCGGCACCATGATACCCTTAGCTTCATCTTTGTAAAGCAATTGGGCCTGACATTCACCAGTCCATATGTTACTTATTTTAAAATGCAAAAAAAGTTATAAAATAATCAAGTAATTACTTACATTGTCAATGAGTCCTTTGTACAAATCGGAGAGTAAAATCACATACAATCCCCCTCCATGTGTTTCTCCACCGGTTCCGAAGAGAACGTAGTCAGTCCCATCTTGCTCCCGGGTGAGTATTTGGGGCGAGTAGTAACTTTCTCGTTGATCCGGCGTTGCTACGAACTGAAGGACCTCTCCATTCTTACCACTAAAAATCAGGATTCGTCCCGGAAGGCGCGTGGGACTTCCTATGATTTCATTCAAATCTGTATATTTCACGAAGTACGTGGACTATGGGATCTCAAATGCAGCAATTGTTACCAGCTTCGGCAAGAGGGTCGCCTCCGTGGATTGCGAGAATATCAGGAACTCCATCTCCATTTAAATCTCGTACAAACTGTGGCGTATAAACGTTCATTAAGGGATTCTTGGCTGGTCCGTCTTCAAAAGTCCATATTAATATTCCGTCTTTCCCGTTGATCGCACAGAAGACCTGAACGAAAATTTCATTTTAACTTAACTCTGTCAGAGGGAATCCCAGTGGATATTTTTGATGTAAACAAAGTACTCACCCCAGCTCTCCCTGCAACGAGGCAATCTTTGACGCCATCTTTATTTAAGTCTTCATTACAATTGATGGCATAGACTTCATGAGCGGTCCAATGCCGCCATATTTCTGACCCGTCTTTCCCATTCAAAGCTAACACTCCGCCAAAGCAAGGTTTTTGGCCGGAGAAGTAAATATCACAGACAAATGCCGGCACGTCCAAACCGTCAGCACCTGTAAAACCATGACATTGTAAAGCAACTGCTCTTGGTATTCTCATTAAGTAAGCATCTCCAACTGTACCCACCGGTGGCGAAGCCAAAAATGATATCGTCAGTTCCATCTTGATTGACGTCCGCAGTGCGAAATGAGGACTCTGTAAGGAGCTTGGGATAATGTCTTACCCACACATCGTCTACCATAATGTTATCACACGGTAAGAGCTTTTCCAGAACTTTAGATTTCGCCCACAATTTCGAAACCCCTAGAGGCCATTTAATGTGTCCCATCAAGAAAATAACGGCTGCAATAATACCTGCAATAGAGTCAGAGCTCAGTGATCCCAATTACCCAGTTCCTGCGTGCGTTGTATAGTTGTTTTTATGACCTTACCTAACATAGCAAGCGTAGCAATGATTATGTAGCACATAGGTACACAAATAATCCGGTACACCGGAACAGAAGAGCGCACATCTGTGTGGAAGCCCCCATTCTTAATCCCATCAAAGTTGTACTGCAATAAGTCAGCCAGAATATGAGTTTAGTGTTCTTAAAAATTACATGACTAAAAACAAAAGTTACAATTTTCAAATATTTATACACAAACATACATGCTTTTTCCTGGGGGTCATGAGTGGCTTCTTTGCATTGTCATACTCAAGTCGGTACCCATTACGACCACCACTTCGGACGAAAACATCGTCCTCCACATCGCTCAAGTCCGCCTCCTCATAATTCTCATTGATCTCCAGCTTGGTCTCGTTCATTTTCACCGTGGGCAACATGATGCAAGGCTGGCTGCTCTCACATGTAAACACACACCATGAAACCACTAAAGTATAGCCAAACTTTTCCTCTGATTATGTGCATAACATTACATTCCTTTCTTATGCATGATAATATCAAAGGAACATAATTCCCAAAATTCCCACCAATTTCCATTGAATGAATAATTAATTAAGGCTATCAATCAGCTTAGACTCACCTGTTGGAAATACGCTCCGTGGTCAGCTCCGTTGTTTTTAACTAATTATTTCGTCACCCGTCTTACCACAACATTCATACTTAAGATTAACCTAATTTTGACATAGATCCCGTGCCCATCGGATTGGAAAAGAACGTGAGGAATCAGTGGAAAAGTACGTGTTGACAAATGCTTAAAAATCAAAACTGAGCTCTTTTCCCTTGTGAGACGCAACAGCAATAGCAATCATTAAGCACTTAAACTTTGTAGGATTAGGGACGAAGGGAATTTCCACAATCCCTGTAGGGATTAAACTGGGATGATTTTTAGAGGTAATTAACCGTTGAGGAGATAATGTTCACGCAACTAAAGCCAGACTGACTAAAATCTCGAGTACACAGTGAAATTTGTAGAGGTGAGAAGGAGTGTAAGCAGCAGATGCAAGAGAATTTCTCCCAGCAGTCCCACTATACTATAGTACTTTTCATGCGCCGGACTAACTTGTATACAAAGTCAAGGCAGGCACCATGTGGCGTCACGTACATACGGGAACTTTCCCCGGACATAGATTCTACAAATCGATAATACTTGCGTACATAAGTAAGCAAAGGTTGGCTTAAAACACACAGTTTTTCTTTCCCTATCTCTCTCTCTCTCTGTGTGTTTGTTCGTTCGCAACATCGGAACGTGTGGGAGGCTGTGTTACTTCTTGGCATCTTCATCACTTTCTCCTTCCAGTCAAATTGATTACTTTGGAAGTGATTAAATGAAGCAACAGGATTCGTTGTCATGTCAATGCCACTTAGTATCCATTCAATTACGCACAGCCATTTGTTTCCTCGGCTTTTCAAGTGAGTTGAAAAGTGATGCAAGACGAAGGGGGCATACAGTCTGATTAAACATTAAACCTCGAGTACATGTGTACACACATGCATCTAATCTGCTAATCAATGGATCCCTGAGGCTTAGAGAAAATTAGGTAGGATCATCAGTTTTAATTTCAACGGGTGCATCTTAATTTTTACGTTCGCTTCCATATGGAAACAAAGTGCACGGCGGGGGATCGCATGAGGGAAGGGAAGCTGTATAGTGACCTAGCTTTTAGACTTTATAAAAGGAATAGAAAACTACTTTCTTCGCAGGTTTCCACAGCTGAGATTTATCAAGTTTCTTTCTGTGTATATTAATAACAATTCTTGGAATCGGACGTACAAAAGCTACAGCTCATTAATGAATTATTACAAGTTGAATTATTTAGCTTGAATTTTCAAGGTGTCTTAATGTATCGTAGGAGGGAAATTCTATTGTTGGGAGCCATATGGAATTGTGGCTAATGCCTATTGTTGAACGCTAATAATCATTTGCACTTGGAGGGATATTACATTGTGGTTTATTTCCAAGATTAGAATAGCGCAACGTCCACGGGAAGTAGGACACAGAATGAAAATTATTAAATCTGCTGCAGAGACTAAATCCTCTGGATAGGATTCAGACAGGGACGCATACTATATGACAGCAACAATCTTCTTGCTATAATGTTGACTTAAAATGTTGATTCTGCACACTCGTTCACGCATGAACATGATGAGTTGATATGAAGGTGGTGACAGCATTGAATAACATTGTCATGGTCACTGTGATATTTCTCCCACCCACGTATTCAGCCTGCACTTATTTGAGTTAGAGGACTACTGCAAGAATTTGCATAGGCAACAACCAACCAACAGAAAGCATAATACAAACATCACGGGTTTAAACCGTGCAGGGGAGTACGGTTCGCAGTGGCTGTTGCATAAACCTTACAAGTCGACAATTGTCAGTCATCCCTGTATGCTTCACAATGCAGGTGACT